>PVKU01003430.1:0-179348 GCA_004027475.1 Anoura caudifer | reverse complement strand
AGATGTGGTAGAGATATGCAGTGTTAAAATTACTCACCCGTAAAAAGGAATGAAGTTCTGATACCCTCTAAAGCACAAATAAAAATTAAAAACATTATGCGAAGGGAAATAAGCCAGGCACGTAAGACCAAATACTGTAGGATCCCACTTTATATGAAATATGTAGAATAGGCAAATTTATAGACAGTTACCAGGGGCTGGGGAAATGATTTATTGCTTAATGAGCACAGAGTTTGTTTGGTAAGAAAAGTTTTGGGTATAAATTCTGGACAGAACATAAACAATCGCAAGGCACTGGAGAACAACTAGAGCCAAACAAGAAGTAGAAAGGATCTGACTCCTCAGATAATGGCAGAGAGCACTGGGTTATTCCCCATTGTCGCAGCTTTTTGTGTGAGGAAGATTTCAGTTGGTGCTGGGTGGTGGCTGAGGAATCAGAGGACAGTGCGGGATAACCACAGCAGCTGGAAAGTGAGAAGTGGACATTTTGGGGGGGGAAAGCTACAGAAGGGGGAACCCTAAATTGTGCAAGTAAAATCTGCCAAAATCTCTGGCTAGCCACTCACCTGGGTGCAGCTCAGGATAGACTTAGGCAGCCCGGCTAAGGGAAAAATAACTGAGTAGGTATTTCAGCTGCTTCCTGTCAAAGGGAGCACAGAGTTTGGAATCTAAGTTCTGCCAAGCTAACAGCTTAATAAAACAAAAGAAAATCAATGCACTTCGGAAAAACATAGTAGAATAATGTCTCTATAATGTAGTATCTATCATTCACAGTGTCAGGGGGAAAATCCATAATTACTAGAAACATGAAGAGATAGTAAATATGACACGTAATCAAGAGAAAAGGCAATGCATTAAAATTAGCAAAACACAGGATGATGAATGTTAACTTATTCTGGTAATCATTTCACAATATATACATACATAAAATCATTACTTCATACACCCAAAACTAATGCATTGTTATGCCATTTATATCTCAATTTTTAATAATCTGATGATTCAAACCACATTGTTTTGAGGAAATGCAAAAAAGAAAACCTGTGAGGGATGATCAATGAATATTTTGGGTGGAAAGACTCACAAAAAGGAAAAAGAACAGCCCTCCCATTGCCTATTCCTCTGCCCCGTGTACTTTCAACATTACTCTAATGGCAAGATATTCAGAACTGTAATTTGGGGGTGTCCACATACAGGCACAGGCAGCAATAAAATACGAATTTTCCAATTAGGTACCTGGCCGTGGCAATGTACCTAGAGGGAGGAAGGAGACTTAGAATAGAAAAATGCAGCACATGACCTACAGCATCCTTTGGTTTTAAGCTTTGATCATGCTAGCCTGGAAGAATCAAGTTGCCCCAGAATTCTCCTAAAGTTAGAAGACCTCTATGACTGATCTCTTGAACCAAAAAGAATGCAAAGTGCTTCCTCAGGTTAGGTAGCTGCTTCATGTAGCGGAAAGCCATCAAAGACAGAGGCTTCGAGTGTGGTGAGAGCGGGTATAGCGATCCGAATGGTGTCCCCTAAAGGTATCAAGCCCCAATAATCCCTGGAACCTGTGAATGTCACCTTGTATGTTAGAAGATTTGCAGGTGTAATTAAGGATCTTGTGATGAGGAGATTATTCTGGTGTGTACTAAATACCATCACAATGTTCACACAGGAGAGGACGGGAGAAAAGAGACCCACCAGAGGAGAAGGGGGCGTGAAGATAGAGACAAAGTTTGAGCGCTACGGCCACACGTCAAGGGTGCCTGTGTCCACCAGAAACTGGAAGAACAAGGCGCAGGCTCTCCCCAAGAGCCTCCCACACTTTGACCCGCACTTCTGGCCTCCAGAAGTCAGAGACTAAGTTTCTGTTGTTTTAAGCTGCCAAGTTACTAATTTGTTGCAGCATTTCCAGAAAACTAAAGGGCAGTAAACTACAGAAATACAATATTAGGAAAGTCTTCTAACAGGAAAAACTAAACTTCATGCTATAGTAACAACTTACATTGTTACCAAAAGGAAAAGTAAGTGTGGCTTACTAATTGTTTCTCACTAAAATTTTTGAAAAGGCAGAGGGCCTGTAGTACTGATTTACAAGGAACAGAAGAACTAGAAATATTTGGGAGACTGGTTCTGCTTTCACTGTACTTTCAAATTCTCTTCTTATATATTAAACTTGTTTGCAGCCTGAATCCAATTGATACCACTAAATTGCTGGTAACGAAATAGATAAAGTCAAATTCTAACAGATTCTAATGTATGTAAAAAATAAAAATAGTTTGTTAAAATTATCTCTGCAGAAAAGTATTAGCAAACTGACTTTTCTATGGTACAGGCTTTTTTAAAGACTAAAGATGAACTGCATTAGATTTACTTTAACAGCTTTGGGAATTAATTAACAAGCGATATGCATGGAGTAGAAACCACTCTTCAAATTCAGAATTTTAACAGTTTCCGGGGCGAGTGCTACATAGTCCAACACTGTCACGATTCCGAGCAGCAGCAGCAGCCACACGCTCACTGGCAAACAACCAGTGCTCTACCATGGACCGTGTCTCGCCAGTGCTTTCTGGACACTGTGTTTTGTGTTTTCCTATCCCATCATGTCTACTGTACAAACCACCCATCTGTGTTCCTGCTTCTGGAGAAAAGAGGAAGGTTAATTACTTCAAGAGTAACTGCCCAGCATGAAGGCAGAAAGTCATAATTACATAAATTACATGCTATATTAAACACTTTATTATAAAATAGGCTTTGTGTTAGATGACTTTGCCCAACCGTGGGCTGATGTAAGTGATCTGCGCACATTTAGGCTAGGTGAGGCTACACCACGATGTTCAGTAGGACAGCTGTGTTAAATGCACTTTCCACAACGGTATCTTCAACTTACAATGGGTTTATTGGGTCAAGGAGCATCTATAACGTGTTCAATTCACTAGGGAAATCAGCAAAACCCACACTATAAAACTACAAAAGCAACCTCAGTCTTAGAGCTAATAAAGGACAGGTGAACAACTTCGCAGTGCAGAAATCCAGAAGATACCACCTTAACCAAATGATCAAGGTTAAAATCCCCAGTAGCAAGTGACATTGATGGCATGCACCCCAATAACCACACACTGAGAATGGTACGTAACCTCAGTGTGTTCTTTCAACAACATTCAACCTCAGTCCAATCATAAAAAACATCAGACAAACCTCAACTAAAGGACACTCTACAAAATCACTGACCAGTAGTCTTCAAAAGATTTAATGTCACAAAAAAATAAGGAAAGACTAAGGAACTGTCACATATTAGAGGAAACTAAGGCAACACGACAATCACATGACAGGTGGAATACTGAATCAGGCCCTAGAACAGAAAAAGAGCATTAGTGTTAAAAAGTGGTAAAATTGAATATACCAAAATAGTTAATAATATCGCACCATGTTAATTTCTTAGTTCTGATAATGGTACTATAATTATGTAACATGTTAACATGTAGGGAAGATGTACTATTTTTGCCACTCTTCTGTAGGTGTGAAATTAACACAAAGTAAAAAAAGCTAATTTTTCTTATTTCAAAAAGATGTAACAGGCAACTAATTACAATTATATCATTTTTTTTATTCTTAAACAAAAATGCTGTTAAGAAAATCAGGAAATCTTAAGCACTGATTGGATGTTTGATGATACTAAGAATTAGTTAATTTCGAAGAAGTAATAATGGTACTGTATTGTAATAATTTTAAAGAGTCTCTTTTAGAAATAAATACTGAAATATTTGTGAATAAAAGTATATGTTTGCGATTTGCTTAAAAAGAATTTGGAGGCGGGGGAGATGTAGGTGGGGCACAGATGAAACAAGACTGGATGTGAACTGATAAACGCTGGAACCAAGTGATGGGTACGTGATGGTTCATTACATTCTCTCTACATTTGTGTATGTTTGAACGTTTTTCCATTAACTAAAACATACACGCACCTATATAAAACATGCAATTTAAAAAATAAAATTAGAAGCAAAGTTAAATAAACAGAATTAACTATGTACAAATAACCATGCACCTGAAACTATTGGTTTGGCCAAAAAGCCTATATGTTTTTTTCTGTAAAATGAAAGACTCACTTTCTGGAAAATGAAGACTCACCAATAACTTTATTGCTTTGGCTATTTTGAGTATGTTGGCTATCTCCCACTATTGGCTTCTAGTGGGAGAGGCCAGGGATGCTGCTAAATAAATGTCTTCTGGTGCATAAGACAGCCCCACAGCAAAGAATTATTTGGCTAAAATGTCAATAGTACAAGAAACTCTGTAAAACACTTCTGATATGTTCAATCAGTCACAGCACCTTCTCCATACACTGCACAATCTTTTTGTATGTTTCAGTTGTGCTTTTACCTTTCTTGAAATAATAATGCATAACACACTGAAAATGTTGCATATTTTCTTCCATCTTCAATATTAAAATAGCTGCACAAAAATTCACCAATTTTGATGTTATTTTTAATGCACTCTGATATGATAGCTGTCACAATACAATCTAACAAAATTGTTTCAAATGAAGTTAAAGACAACTAAACACTACTAGAGCCATTGTACAGAAAAAAACTAAACAAACTTTTTAGCCAACCCAATACTTCAGTCACTTCTAAATTTCAACTATGAGTTCTGAATTTAACTGATCTACAAAACTTTCCAGACACTGAAAAGCGACCTTTTGCCTGGTCTACACAGGCTTGTGGTTACACAAGCCTGTGAATCTGCAGGGGTATCAAACTCATTTTCACCAGGGGTCACATCAGCCTTGCAGTTGCGTTCAAAGGGCTGAAATAATTTTAGGACTGTGTAAATGTAATTACTCCTTAACTGTTAAGGAGTTGAAATTACATAGAGAGGGAGGAAGAGAAAGGCAAAGGGAAGGAAAGGAAGAGAGAGAAAGAAAGAAGGAAGGGGGGGAGGGGAGGAGGGAAAAAGAAAACTCAGAGAGGTGGGCATGCTGCCCTCCATAGGGTTTATGCTCCTATATCCCTTAACAAGTTTCCCCATTTCACCGAGTTAGGCCCTGGCCTTGTAATGAGACCAGTTTTCAGGATGTGTACATAATCACCAGTGCATATAGATGATATAAGTTTTTATACTATTTCCTCATACAATAAATAGAACCGGAATGTTTTAAAGAACACATTCACACAACTGAATATTTAACTCTGAATAGAATTTCCTCAAAATCTTTGTACTTCAGCCCTGGTTGGTGTGGCTCAGTGGATTGAGCGCTAGCCTGCAAACCGAAGGGTCACTGGTTCTATTCCCAGTCAGGGCACATGCTTGGGTTGTGGGCCAGGTCCTCAGTAGGGGGTGTGTGAGAGGCAACCACACATTGATATTTCTCTCCCTCTCTTTCTCCCTCCCTTTCCCTCTCTCTAAAAATAAATAAAATATTTTTTAAAAATCTCTATTTCATTAGTAGACAGACAAACTTAACATTACCTAAACCAGTATGCAAGGGGAAATGTTTTTGGTGTTTCTACTTTCAATAACACAGCCTATAGTATAGTACCTTTCTTTTCTAATTTAAAAAAATTATTACTTTGGTAAAATATACTTAGGGAGCAATTAAAACTTCCCTGATCATATCTTTTCTTTTACAGTCTAATTATGGATTGGTTTTTGAAAGACAAATTACCTTGTAAATCACTAGAGAAATTATTTTGAAATTCCCAAGAGATTATACTTTATTCTGTATTATATTTATAAATTACACTTTTGAAATTCAATGAGTTGGGTGTTTTTTTTTTTTTTTGCAGTTCCAAATAATTAAAGCCTCTGGTATTCCACCCTGGAAATTGACAAAGTACATTGGAATTTTTGATACATTTCATTCATTGCCTTTTCATTAATGCTTATAGGCTTGTAAGAAAGAGTGGTAAATATGAGAGAAGTGAAGACTGAAGGGAAAGGAGAATGAGAAGAAATTGTTCAAGTTGATTCAGCAGAGAATAAAGCTCTAGTTTAATGAAAACTAGATAAAAAGCTAAGCAGAGGAAGGCTGCTATTGTAGTCACTCCTTCCTCCAGTCCCAACCAATAGCAGCTAATTGTGGAGTCCCACAGACTGTATAGTATTTTTTTAAGAGCTGACAAAGGAATTGGCACAAGTAGATGTGTTACTTTACACCAAATTCCAAAACTAATTTTTTCCCATTTGAAAAAGGAAAATAGAGGTTCTACTGCACTAATTGCACAGGTTTCCTTTTACACAGTGACTATAGACTGTACTCCAAACCTAAGGCCTCAGCAGCCCTTTGCTATTCTTTCTACACATTCAATTCTAAATTCCAGAGGTTCAACATCACCAAGTCTAAGGCCTAATCTCAAACCCTGACTCCTCTGCCTTTCCCCACAGCCCCATGCTCTCAACTGCCTACCGTGCAGCTCCCTCTGGATACTCTTTCATTAGTATCCAGTGGGTGACATGTCCTTGTCACCATCATCTCTCCTTGCCCAGTGTCCTCCAGATAAACTCATTCTCAAACGTTAAACGTCTTAGGACCAGATGTCAGCAAAAATAGTGGAACAGGGAACTCAATGCTTCAACTCTCCACAAACAACAAATACACTGGCAAAACCTGACCAAACCAGCTTTTTCAGAACTCTGGAAAAACATGGAAAGTTTATAGCAACCCAGCAAACATTTAGTCAAGAAAAAAATGGCTGAACCTCAGTCAGGAAGCTCTGTGGCATTTTAACCCACTCTGATCCTGGTCACATGCTTGTCACATGGGCGATGGTTTTAAGGCAACAGCTCAGGTCCCCAGTGCAGGTACCCAGTATCAGACAGAATAGAACAGACCTTATTCTCAAAGAATTAATATTTGTTTTGTGGCCTGTTTGAAGTCACCAAAGGGCCTGCCTTTATCTTCTTGGACTTGGAACTCTCCCAGTGCTCGGGTAGGATTGAGGGGGCACCTGGAGTCATCTGTCAAAACCATGCAAGGCAAATGTACAGGTCACTCACATGTAGGACAAGAGATAACAGTTGAAGTGAGGGCAGAAAACAGACTAGCCAAAAAACTTGGAAGGAAAGGCTGGCGAATGAGATGCTTTGGGGAGTAAGAGTTTTGAAAAGCACCCACATATTTCGGGCATTTAAAAGGTCACACACATGGCCACGTACCTAAAATGTTGAAAGAGTCAGTGCTTAGAAAAGATCCCTTCAGGAAAGCTGCCTGAACAAGAAAGCCTATACATAATTTTCAAGAGCAAGACATAAATTTTTATATTAGGCCACTGACACTTTAGGACTATTCGTTACAGCAGTTGGCATTAATTATATGAATAATGTAGACCTAGAATCTAAGGAACCTAGAACATAAGTATGTTATTTTGCTATAAAATAACTTGTTTGAAGAAAAATGACTTCTTTATATTATGTTCTGTTCAATTAGACTCTCAGCAAATAGTTTCTTTATATTATTAAGTCAGTAACAAAAAACATTACAAGCACAAATATAGCCTGTTCACATATGTGTATGTAGATCTATTCCAGTGAGTTATTCAGAGCAGTACGTGTTGGCCACCCCCTTACAAATCATCAGGTAAATGGAACTACACATACTCAAATTTCATTTTGCTAGAATACATCTATCTTACAAAGAATTACACCTGAGTCAAAGAGTTTTAGCATTAACATCTGGGAGCAGTAACTGTGAAAATAACTATGGATTACTTTCAAGGGAAAAATGAAAAGTAACGTAGTCAACAGAAATCCATGCAAACTGCATTCAACATCATGCAGTTATCCTCCTGAATTATAATGCTGCAGATGAGGAATCTATGGCAAGACAATAGATCTGAATAAGAAGAGAATCATTTGAAACAATGGGAAGAAACAGTAGCAAAATGAAAAAAACATGCAATTGTTCAGTTTACCTAGAAAAACCAAAGCCCTAAACCTGAATTCATCTTGAATACATATTTTTAAACAAAAAATTAACAAGGTTCACAACATGAGCTAAAATATATACAGCCAAAAAAGATTTCAGGAGGCAGCATCTCAAAAAATGTCAGATATAAAATATTAACTTCCTTGAGCATGTTGCCATATCCCATACTTCAAAGTATTATTTCTTTTCTTCTCAGCATCAAAATGCCTGTTACTAAATTTTGCACTTTACCACTTAGAGATTTAGTATTTACTATTATTTATGTACATCCAATTTTCTAATTGATACATAGCCCATAAGTGCTGAAATAAGTGAAATTAACAAAGAAATATATTTCCCTGGTTGGTGTAGCTCAGTAGATTGAGCACGGGCTGCGAAATCAAACGGTTACCAGTTTGATTCCCCATCAGGGCATGTGCCTGGGTTGTGGGCCAGGTCCCCAGTAGCAGGTGCAGGAGAGGCAACCACACATTGATATTTCTCCCCCTCTTTTTCTCCTTCCCTTCCCCCTCTCTAAAAATGGATCAATAAAATCTTTTAAAAACATAGAAATATATACAATGTATACATGTAACATATAATATGTATATTATATATGTAATATTGTATAATGTAAAATAGAATATAGTATAGCCTAAAAGCATAAGGTACATGTTTTCTTTAAAAGGATTATACATACCCACTCAATTCCCCCAACAAAAAATGCATTATTTACTATTACATTTGAATAATATATGGTAACATAGATTGTCCAAGTATTGCTTTATATGGAATCTATTAACTGTCAGAATGCCCAAAGGTATATATATTCCTTACTTTATAACAAACAATAGTTATAAAGTTTCATGAATTTTGAATTACAGTAAATAAACAGAATGAATGCATTTACACCTAAAAAGTTTGTTAATGTTTAAATTTCCCTTTGGAAAGAAAATAATCAGTCCTAATAAATCACAGTTTAAGTTCATATTTGGTAGACTAGGTTCCTTAAAATAATCTTCGTCTATATTATTTTCTAATTGTTTCTTTCTAGCATTATAGCACATGTATCTTCCCATTTCAAAGAATTACTCATAAATATAGGGAAACTGGGAAAGGGTTTATAAGATAAAAAGAACAGATTTTTCTTAAAGATGAAAGAGTGGAAGTATTAAAAAATTCTATATTCCAAGAGAATATAAATGTCAGCCTCCTAGATGTACTCTCCCAATTAACCAAAAGAAAAACTCTAAGACAAGTTATCTAGCAATGGCTTGGATTTCTACATGGATTCCTGGGTTCTCATTAACTGGATGTAGGAACCAGTATACATCCAGTCTTGTTATCAGGAAATAAAAGGGAACTGCCTTAACGAGGATGCCACCCACAAAGGAATAGTAACTTCAGCAAATCTAGAGGCTAGAAAAGATTCCATTCAGGGCTGTGCTCTCTCTCAGCCCTAATGAAGTGGTTGCTCCTTTTATCCATCACTCCTATTCATTAGAGTTCTATCCACTTCTTCCAAGCCAAGGTCTTGCTATTCCAATTTCATGTTACAGTTACTAATTCTTTATATTAAATGTTCCTATTCAAATTACTGTGTGCTTTTCCCCTCCTGATTAGACTCAGTCATGTAAAAAGTATTTTAAAGATAATGATATAGACAATATTAAAAGACATTTTTAGCAAACAGCAAATTTGATTGAGCTTTATCTCAAAAGCTGAAACAGAACTAATGAAATTAGTTACCTAAAATCAAAATTACATGCGTAATAAATAAAATTTAAACAACTTTTAACAGGTCTTGAACTTGTAATTTTGGCCAACTATAAAACAGATTGGATTCTTGCACAGAAAAGAAAATTCAGATAGAGTTTAAAAAATATTCATTTTGATTATGGAAATTTTGTTATAAAAGTATGAGAAAAAATAAGATATTTTTACAAAAAGTGAACGATATTCAATCAAGTCACCCAACAGTTGCCCATAAAATACCTTTCCAATAATATTTTATTTTTCAACATATTATTCTGAACTTCTATTTTCGTAACTTAATTTTCCTTAAGTGGTCATGCTCCCAACACCTGACAAATACAAGTGCCTTGTATCACAGCTGTAGCTTTCTTACTCTTCTTCTACATCCTAAAGTTTCTTGAAGCCCTAAGTCATGGGTTTCCAAAGTCAAGGAAACAAAAGAAAGAAAAAAATAAATGGGACTCATCAAACTAAAAAGATTTTGCACAGCAAGGGAAGCTATCAACAAAACAAAAAAGAAAACCTACTACTGAATGGGAGAAAATACTTGCCAATAATATACCTGATAAGCAGTTAATATCCAAAATATATAAGGAGCTCATATAATTTAACACCAAAAAAATGCAATTAAAAAATGGGCAAAGGATCAAAAAGGACATACAGATGGCCAAGAGACATATGAAAAGATGCTCAACATCACTTACCATCAGGGAAATGCAAACTAAAACCACAATGAGTTATCACCTCACATCTCTCAGAATGGCTGTCATCAATAAATCAACAGACAAGTAATGCCAAGGATGCGGGGAAAAAAGGAACCCTGTGCATTGTTGGTGGGACTGTAAATTGGTGCAGCCACTACAGAAACAGTAAGGAGGGTCCTCAAAAACTTAAATATGGAACTAACATATGACCCAGAAATTCCACTTCTGGATATTTAT
Organism: Anoura caudifer; assembly: GCA_004027475.1. Classification (NCBI taxonomy): domain Eukaryota; kingdom Metazoa; phylum Chordata; class Mammalia; order Chiroptera; family Phyllostomidae; genus Anoura; species Anoura caudifer. The sequence continues at coordinate 168,758 of PVKU01003430.1, read as the reverse complement.
CCAAAGAAATCACAAACACTAATTTGAAAGATTACATGTACATTACCTGCAGCATTATTTACAACAGCCAAGAGATGGAAGTAACTTAGGTGTCCACTGAGAGACGAATAGATAAAGAAGAGATGGTACCTACATACAATGGAATATTACTCTGCCATAAAAATAGAGTGAAATCTTGCCATTTGCAACAACATAGATCAACCCAGAGGGTATTATGGTACGTGAAACAAGTCAGAGAAAGACAAATATATGATTTCACTTATATGTGGAATCCAAAGAACAAAATAAACAAATAAAAACTTATAGATACACCAAAAAATTAATGGTTGCTCAATACAAGGAGGGTTGGGTAGATGGGTAAAAAAGGTGAAAGGGATTAAAAAGTACAAATTGCCAGTTATAAAAATAGTCACAGAGACATACAGTACAACATAGGGAATATAGTCAATAACTATGTATGCATGGTGTAAGATGGGCACTAGACTTCTCAGGCAATCACTTCATAAGGTATATAAATGTCTAATTGCTATGCTGTACAACTAAAATTAATACTATATATCAGTTGTAATTAAAAAATAATTTGAAAAAGTTTATTGAATTTATCAGGGTGACACTGGTCAATATACTTATTTAGGTTTAAAGTGTACAATTAATTCTATAATACATCATCTGTACATTGTACCGTGTGCTCACCGCCCAAAGTCAAGTATCCTTCTGGCACAAATTTATCCCCCCTTTACCCTCCTCTATGTCCCCACCAATCATCAGTGAAGTGCACCTTAAAACCACAATGAGATATCATCTAACTGCTGTTAGAATGGCCATCATCAATAAATCAACAAACAGTAAATGTTGGCAAGAAGGTGGAGAAAAGGGAACCCTCATGCACTGTTGGTGGGAATGCAGACTGGTGCAGACACTGTGGAAAACAGTGTGGAGTTTCCTCAAAAAATTAAAAATGGAACTGCCTTATGGCCCAGTGATTCCACTGCTGGGAATATATCTGAAGAAACCTGAAATACTAATTTAAAAGAATATATGCATCCCAATTCTCATTGCAGCGTTATTTACAATTGCCAAGATTTGGAAGCAGCCCACGTGTCCGTCACTAGATGAGTGGATAAAAAAAACTGTGGTACATGTACACAGTGGAATACTACCCAGCTGTAAAAAAAGAAGCAAATCTGAAAACTTTTGCCACAGCATAGATGGACCTGGAAAGTATTATGTATGCTAAGTGAAATAAGCCAATCAGAGAAAGACAAATGCCATATGATTTCACTTATATGTGGAATCTAAAGAACAAAATAAACAAACTAGAAACAGACTCATAGCTGTCAGAGGAGAGGTTAAGGGGGAGGAGAGAAACAGGTAAAGAGATTAAGCAAAAAGAAACCTCGCAGACAGACAATGGTATGGTTATTGCTAGAGGGAAATGGGGTGGGGAGAGGAAGAAGTGGGTAAAGGGGGCATAAATGGTGATGGAGAAAGACATGACCTGGCGTAGTAAACACACAACACAATAGGAATTGTACACCTTAAACCTCTACAACTTTATTAACTAATATAACCCCAATAAATTCAATTTTAAAAATATTTTTTAAAAACCTTGGCCCATTTAAGTTTTCACGAAATTTCCAAAATATTTATTTTGATCTCTTCCAGGTCCCAGGCTATAATTCATATAATTCAGTATTTTCACAATAAATCTGTAGTACCTTTGTAAAAGGTGCACACTCCTTAAAATTTCATGACAAATAGCACTGCCCAGGTGGCTTGGTTGGTTGGAGCACTGTCCAACCAAAAGGCTGCAGATTCGATTCCCAGTCAGGGCATATGCCTAGGTTGCAGTTCAATGCCTGGTTGGGGCGCATGCAGGAGGCAATTGGTCAATATTTCTCTCTCACCTTGATGTGTTTCTCTGCACCCCCCTCCTCCTTCCCTAAAATCAAAAATACATCCTCAGGTGAGCGTTAAAAGAATGACAAGTGTACTAGTTTTAGTATGAACCACAAGCATTAACGTATTTGGTAGCTGTCTGCCTTGCAAGACTGTCAACTCCATAAGACAAAGGTCATATCTTGTGAATTATTTTTATTATAAATTATCAGTGTCTAGGGAAGTATATGAAGCATGGTATGCATTTAATAAATATTTACAAAATAAATTAATTTCTTAAATTAAGACGGAAAATTTCAGAGAAGACCTGACAGGGATAAAGCAGGCCAGTAACACAACAGTCACGAGATCGTGAGAGGGCCATTCAAAATTCTAGGCCAATTAAAACAAAAGAATGTATGTTGAATCAATTCCTAAATTTAAAGTCAAATGAAAGTCCATATTTTGGGTTTCATACATTCACCTATAAATAATAAATAACTGCACTCAATTCTCCTCTAAACTGATTTAAGAAAATAATACAATTACCTAAACAATTATTAAAGGTACTACTCAGGGGAAATCCATAAAAACCTTCAAAAATGGATTAAAATGGTATAAAGAAATAGAAAAGTTTTAAAATTAGTGAAAACACTTAAAATTAGTGAAAACACTTAAAATATTTAAAATGGCAATGCTGTATCTATGTGAGACAACCCAAACGTGAAGATTACTAGTGGAACTATGGAAAGACAAATATGATTTCAGATGAACAGAAATACAGTTTGGACTTCCATTTGTCTTTCCAGATGTGAGGATCTTCTGCCATCATGTGGAAATTTTTGAAATTACACTTACACAAAAAAATTCCTGTACCCCGCTAGGGTATTTGTTTCCCAGTATTAGAAAGGATGAATCTAGTTGTAAACACAGTTAACATTCTTAGAAGAATTTAGTGAAAATGATCGTGCACAGTTGCTCCTAGCCTCTCTTCTTCCTAAGAAAAAATGGTGTTCATCTCAGCTTACGAAAACTGCTCGACACTTAGTTTATTTTTTGTTTTCAAGACTTAGTAGTTATGACTATTCTGGGTCTCTACCAGTTCATGACCTTAAATTCCTTTTTTTTTCTATTTTAATATATTTTATTGATTATGCTATTACAGTTGTCCCATTTCTCCCCCATCATTCCCTTCCACCCTGCACACCCACATTCCCCCCGCCTTTAGTTCATGTCTATGTGTTATAAGTTCTTTAGCTTCTACATTTTCCACACTATTCTTGCCCTCCTTCTGTCTATTTCTACCTACTGTCTATGCTACTTATTCTCTGTACCTTTTCCCCCTCTCTCCTCCTCCCACTCCCCTGTTGCTAACCCTCCATGTGATCTCCATTTCTGTGTTTCTGCTCCTGGTCTAGCTGTTTGCTTAGTTTGCTTTTGTTTTATGTGTGGTCGTTAATATCTGTGAGTTTGCTGTCTTTTTACTGTCCTATTTTTTATCTTTTTCTTAGATAAGTCCCTTTAACATTTCATATAATAAGGGCTTGGTGATGATGAACTCCTTTAACTTGACCTTATCTGAGAAGCACTTTATCTGCCCTTCCATTCTAAATGACAGCTTCGCTGGATAGAGCAATCTTGGATGCTCCTTGACTTTCAAGACTTCAAATACTTCTTTCCAGCCCCTTCTTGCCTGTAAGGTCTATTTTGAGAGATCAGCTGATAGTCTGATGGGAACTCCTTTGTAGCTGACTGTCCCCTTATCCCTTGCTGCTTCTAGAATTTTCTCCTTCATTTTAATCTTGGCTAATGTAATTATGATGTGCCTTGATATGTTACTCCTTGGGACTCTCTGAGCTTCCTGGACTTCCTGGAAGGCTATTTCCTTTGCCAGATTGGGGAAGTTCTCCTTTATTATTTGTTCAAATAAGTTTTCTACTTGTTGCTCTTCTTCTTCCCCTCTGGTACCCCTATAATTAGGATGTTGGGACATTTAAAGATGTCCTGGAGGTTCCTAAGCCTCTCATCATTTTTTTGAATTCTTGTTTCTTCCTTGTTTTTTGTTTGGTTGTTTGTTTCTTCCTTCTGGTCCACTCCATTGATTTGAGTCCCAGTTTTACTTCCATCTCTATTTGTTCCCTGTTCATTTTCCTTCATTTCACTTATTGTAGCCTGCATTTGTTCATCTAATTTGTGAGCAAAATCAACCAATTCTGTGAGCATCCTGATCACCAGGGCTTTGAACTGTGCATCTGATAGGTTGGTTCTCTCTTGGTTGCTTAGATGATTTGGCTCTGAGGCTTTGATTTGTTCTCCCATTTGAGCCATTTTGGGGCATTTTTTTGGTCTGGTTGTGGCTGTTACGTAGTGAGGGGTGGAGCCTTAGGTGTTCCCCAGGGTGGGGCAGCCCAGTCGCTGGGTAGTGACGCTGTATGTGGGGGTGGGGGTCTGAGAGGAAACAATGGTGCTTGCTCTGCTCTCTCGGATTCCAGTCCCTTCGCTGCTTCCCCTTCGCCTGGATTATCTGAGGGTGAATGTGGGACCACCTGGTCAGCCAGCCGCCTTGTGTGGCCTCACTGGGTCTGCACTGTTGCCACCCCGTGCCCGGTGTCCGCTAGCCGTGGCCTGTGCGCCTGGGATGTGCCAGCTGCTGCTGCCTGCACACCTGGGTCCACCATCCTCCACTTTTTCCTGCCACAACTCTGCCCCTCTTACTGGTCTGGATGAATGGTTGTTGGACTTCCGTACAGTTCAATTTTCTATGAGTTCTGGTTGTTTTCTTGTTTCTAAATCTTTGTTGTCCTTAATTTTGGTTGTGCAAGGAGGCACAGTGCGTCTACCTATGCCTCCATCTTGGCCGGAAGTCTAAATTCCTTGAATAGTCTTTCCTTATCTCTCCCCCACCTCGGCTACTTAAAACACTTTATTAAATGGAAAAAGAAGCAACAATATTGAGCTACTTTAACTTGTCCTGAATAATTAAGATCCACAGATGCCTGTTATAAGCTTTATAAAGACCAAATGCTTATTAATAGCTACAGAGTATAATAACAACAATAATAATAATCTGGAACAGCTATTTATACATTCACATGCCTGGTGACTTGACAGTCTATCTATCCAAACAATTCATATTGGAATAAACCTAGTACCCTATGAAATATACTGAATTCTCATATATTTATAAAATACAGTTTAAGAATTTCCATAATCAAGGTAAAGTCTTCTGCTTAAACTATTAATCTTTATAAAGATGATAATTCACATATTTGACTGGTTAACTTTTTTATCCACTGTGGACATTAGCATGTTTAGTCTTCCTCTGAAAAATGATCACACATTTTTCCTGTAGGAAAAAAGCAAACAAGATTTATTGAGCATCTATTATGAGCAAAATACTGTCCTAGGAGCTTCAAAGGACACAGAGATAAGTATAACAGTTTTTGTCCTCAAGAAACTTACCATCTCCTAGTGTCAAAGAGGATGCACACAAATACTGAAAAATAATGTCAAAAGCATTAAGCACAAAAACACACAAACAGTATTTGAGCAAATTAGAAGACAAAGAGTTCTGCTTTTTACTGTAAGAATTAATCAAGAAAGACCTGACAGTAAAGGATTAGAGCTATTTTGAAAGACATTTCAGAATTTGGCCATCCAGAAAAAGGCAAGAAAACTTTTACACCAAGTAAACAGTGAAAGTCAAAGCAATCTAAGGCCACATTCAAAGAACGATGCTCAGCTGAATATGATGGGAACACAGGATACATGGCAAAGAACATGAAGATGTAGGGTAGGAAAAACATACTTGAGTCATATTTTGCACAATTCTGAACTCCAGGTAAAGACAAGTTAATAGGAAAACGATTTTTTTTTTGACAAGGCAAATAATATGATCAAAGTTGAGTTTTATAAGCTGACAGTTAAAAGAGACTAAAGGCAAGATTATTTATGAATTTACTACAAACATCCAAATGCAATGAAAATGCAGACAATCAGTCAGAATTCTGATGTAGTAAAAGGAAACAGAATCAACACAATTTGGGAACTATTTGGATATGGAAGGTAAGTGAAGAAAGAGCTAAGAATAATGAAATTGCAAAAATTGTTTTCAGCAACCTCAAAGCTCTTTCCTAGAAATCTAGCTTCCTTCCTATCAATCTTTTACTCTCCCATACTGGAGGTAAAATAGGTAAAATTTATTGAGAATTTACTATGTGCTAGGCAACTGTTATGCATATATTATCTTATTTAATCCTTAATCTTAGAGGTAAGCACTGCTGGAATTTATTCCCATTTTACTGATGAGGAAACAGAGGCTTGGAATGTTTGATCAAATTAGTCAAGGTCACATAGTAAGTAGCTGGATATTAACCAATGTCAGATAATTATTAAAGTCTTAACTGATTAATAGTTTAAGACAGAATCTCTCATAGAGGTAATTACATTGTAAGTAGAAACTCAAAACAGTCTCAGAAGGAATGGCAAGTGAAAGGGTAGATGTATTAGACAGAGAACTGCCTAATCATAAATTCACTGGCTCAGTGTCAAGGGAAACAGTCTTCCTCCTGTGGTCAAACTACTCATCACTTGCTCCACTGCCAAATGATCGACATTCTCAACTACTGTTCTTCAGGGTATGAGTTTCATTCTGTCTTGTACAGACTTGTAGCCTACATATAAACTCCTTAATGACACTGATCATGTATTAATCTCTGCATCCTCTGAAAAGCAGTGGGTAATGTATGAATGAGTGAACAAATAAACTCAGTTGGGTTGCTTCTGTCTAGTTCTCCCTGGCACCAACATCCTCACACAGGCCAAAGCCTACATTTGGAGCAGTGTCTCCATGACTCACCTTGAACTTGTAGCTGAAACCTCTGCTCCTGAATCTTTGCTTCCTTTACATTATTTTTTTAACTTAATGACATCCTCTGGATTATTCCTGACACTCAACTTGTTAAGGCCATGGACAAATGGATGGTCCTACATATATTAAAAGAGGTGTTTCTCCTAGATCCCTGTATTTTTCCAAAGGTTCCCTAGCCCACTGACCTCTTCCTCAGTTATCAAGGAAAGGCTTTTATTTCCATGGAATTTCATAGTACCTGTGTTAAATCATCAGAGGATTCTCCTTTGACTATCCAATAGACCGTACAGAGTGTAGGAGAAATGGGATCAAGTTCCCAATATAGTCAGCTTTAATTTGTATATAATTTCCAAGAGAAATAATATAACAAATAGTAATCAGCTTGCACTCAGCCCTACAGAAAAAAGTCTATTTAACCACAGTGCGTTTAAAATATTATATGACAATTGCATCTTATTTTTTCATTATAGAGCTACTATATTTATGCTATTTTATGAATTAAATATATGGTTATGGTTAATTCTAGTTAACAACATTTCAGTATCCAAACTACCAGCAGTAAATGGAATTATCATTATTACCTTCCCAGTATTAAACAGAGCTTAATAATCTGGTGGGTATCATCAAAGTACAGTAAGTAGAGAGCTGAGACCCAGGACAGCAGAGAAATGAGTGAAAGCTACACTAACCTCCTCCCAGGGCCAATCTGGAATTACAACTAAATTGTAGCAAAATCATCCAGAATAACCAAACTGAACACTAACTGTAGAGAAGCCTTATAACCAAGGTCAGATGGAAGAAACCACTTCACCACCACATGACTGGTAGGAAGTGCAGAGGAGGCACAAGAGGGTTGGCTGGGCTCCCACAGCGGGTAGCTGAAGTTCTGGAGGGATATATTTCAGTGGCTGGAGGGTTCCCCCTGAGAAGTGTGGGGTCTAAACCTCAAGCTGGGCTCCCCAGCCTACAGCACCAGAACCAGGAAAGGGACCCAGATAACATCCATCTGTGAAAAGCAGCAGGGTTCCTGTCTGCCAGGGAGAGGCAGCTAGAGACGCAGCCAGCCTCTTTCTTAAAGGATTAACACACAAAATTTTGTTTGCCGCCATTTACACTAGGCTCAGGCAGAGGGAGGGCAGAGTGGACTAGAGATGCATAAGGATAGTCTGGAGCTGGTGGCTCTGATAAGAGAACTGAAGGGAACAGCCAACAGAATCCCTATACTGAGTCATTCCCCGTACTGCGGAAGCCATCTATCTCAGGCAGAAACAATCCTCTCCAAGTGGCATCAGCCTGAGAGGAGGCAATAGCCCCACCCTGTGGAACTTAAGCCACCTGCTGAGTCCAGCTTGAGGCTATATCACTGATTAATTTAACAACTAAGGCAGATCTCTGAGTGCTCTGAGACTTTAGCTGACCCTCCCCTGGGCCTGGTACATATAACACCCAGTGATGGTGTGAAGCCTGGTTCTTTCTGAACACACTCAGGCCCAGCAGAGGGAGCCACATACTGAGGATCGCAGATAGCTCCAACCAGGTTGCTCAGGGCCAGTCGTAAGGAGTGTCTGAAGGTCTGCATCAGTCTTTGCAGATCTACTGAATACACAGAAACAAATACAAAGCAGCAGCCAAAATGGGAAGACAAAGAAACATACCCTAAATGAAAGAACAAGAGAATTGTCCAGAAGAACAACTAGATGAAATGGAGGCAAGCAATTTATCAGATAGTTTAGAGTAATGATTATAAGGATACTCAATAGCATGAAAAAAGACATAGAAACCATAAAAAAAGGACCAGTCAGAAATAAAGAGTACAATATCTAAAACAAATAATACACTGGAAGGGATATAGGTTACAAGAAGCCAAGGATCAAATCAGTGATGTGTAACGCAATGTAGGAAAAAGCACCCAAGGAAAGCAGCAAAAAGAAAAAAGAACTTTTTTAAAAATGAGAGCTTAAACATTTTGGACAACATGAAGCATAACAACATCCATATCATGGGAATACCAGAAGGAGAAGACAGTGAGCAAGGGATCAAGAACCTTTTTGAAGAAATAATGACCAAAAACTTCCCTAACCTGGTGAAAGAAAAAGACACACAAGTCCAGGAAGCTCAGAGGGTCCCAAACAAGTTGGATCCAAAGAGGCCTGTACCCACATACCCCATAATTAAAATGACAAGGCTTAAAGACAAGGAGAGAATCCTAAAAGCCACAACAGAAAAGCAGATAGTAACCTACAAGGGAGCACCAATTAGATTGTCATCTGGTTACTCAATAGAAACATTTCAGGCAAGAAAGGAGTGGCATGAAATAGTCAAGGTGATGAAAAGCAAAAACCTACAACCAAGGCTACTTTACCCAGCAAGGCTATCATTTAAAATTGAAAGAGAAATAAGGAGCTTCCCAGGTAAGAAAAAGCTAACGGAGTTTGTTGACATAAACCAGTACTACAAAAAAAATCTTAAAGGGCTTGCTTTAAGATGAAAAAAAGAGAAAAAAGGGGAGGAAAATAGTCTAACAATAAAATGGCACTAAATATGTATCTATCATTAATCACCTTACATGTAAATGATTTAAATACCCCAATCAAAGGACATAGGGTAGCTAAATGGATAACAAAACAACCCCCCCACACACACACAGCCTCCAAAAGACCCACCTATGATCAAAAGATACAGACTAAAAGTAAAGGGACAGCAAAAGATATTTCGTGCAAATGGAAAGGGAAAAAAAGCTGGGTGGCAATACTTATATCTGACAAAACCAACTTCAAAACCAAGGCTGTAGTGAGAGACAAAGAAGGACACTACATATTGATAAGGGGAACAATCCATCAAGAGAATATAACCCTAGTAAACATTTATGCACCCAATATAGGAACACCTACATATAAAGCTAACCTTGATGGACAGAAAGGGAGAAATCAACAGAAATAGTCAAAATCAGGGATTTAACACCCCCAATGACTTCAATGGATAGTTCTTCCAGGCAGAAAATCAACAAAGACACAGTGACCTTAAACAACACACTAGATCAATTGGATTTAATTGATATCTTCAGAGCATTTCACCCGGAGTAGCAGAATATACATACTTTTCAAGTGTACATGGAATGTTTTCTAGGATAGACCACATGTTAGGACACAAAACAAATCTCAAATCATTTAAGAAGACTGAAATCATAACAAGCACTTTCTCTGAGCACAATGCTATAAACTAGAAATTAATCATAAGATACTGAAAAGCACACAGACATGGAAGCTACATAACATGTTATAAACAATGAATGGGTTAATGAGACCAAGGAAGAGATCAAAAGACACCCTGGAACAAATGAAAAGGAGAACACAACAATCCAAAATCTCTTGGACACAGAGAAAGCAATTCTAGGAGGAAAATACATAGCAGTACAGGCCTATCTCAAAAAAAAAAAAGAAAAGAAAAGAAAAAGGTCAAATAAACAGTCTAACTTCACACTTAGAGGAACTTGAAAAAGAAAAACAAAGCTCAAAGTGAGTAGAAGGAAGGATATAATAAAGATCAAAGCAGAAATAAATGAAGTAGTCTAAAAATATGATACAAAAGATCAATGAAGCCAAGAGCTGGTTCTTTGAAAAGATAATCAGGATAGACAAACCTTTAAGCAGACCCATCAAGAAAAAAAGAGGGCCCAATTAAATAAAATCAGAAATGAAAGGGGAGAAATAACAACAGCCACCAAATACAAAGGATTGTAAGAAAATATGAACAACTATATGCCAGCCAACCAACTGAATGACCTGGGCGAAATGGATAAACTCCTAGAAACATACAATCTTCCAAAACTAAATCAGGAAGAATCAGAGAATCTGAACACACAGACTACACCTAGTGAAACTGAAACAGTAATAAAAAAACTGCTAACCATCAAGAGCCCTTGACCGGATGGCTTCACAGGTGAATTTTACCAAACATTCCAAGAACTAACACCTCTCCTTCTTAAGCTATTTCAAAAAATTCAAGAGGAGAGAAGGTTCCCAAGCTCATTTTATGAGGCCAGCATTGTTCTAATTCTAAAACCAGATAAAGACACCAGAAAAAAATTATAGGCTAATAGCCCTGATGAACATAAGCGCTAAAATCCTCAACAAAAATATTAGTAAACTGAATACAGCAATATATCAAAAAGATCATACACCACAGTCAAGTGGGATTTATCCCAGGGATTCAAGGATGATACAGCATTCATGAATCAATAAATGTGATTCACCACACACAAAAAAGAAGGATAAAAACCACATGATCATATCAATAGATGAAGAAAAGCACTTGATAAAATCCAGCACTCATTTATGATAAAAAAAAACCCCGCTCAGCAAAGTGGGATTACAGGGAACACACCTATACAGTAATAAAGGCCATAGATGACAAACCCACTGCCAACATCATACTCAATGGGGAACAACAAGTATTCCCCTTAAGATCAGGAACAAGATAGGGATGCCCATTTTCACTTCTCTTATTCAACATAGCACTGGAATCCTAGCTGCAGCAATCAGACAAGAAGAAATAGAAGACATACAATTTGGGAAGGAAGAAGTAAAATTTTCTTTATTTGCAGATGACATGATACTGTACATAAAGAACCTCATAGATTCCACCAAGAAAGTACTAAACCTGTAAATGAATTCAGCAAAGTAGCGGGATACAAAATCAGTGGCATTTTTATATGCCTATAATGAACAAACAGAAAGGGAAATTTTAAAAAATATATTTTGTTGATTATGCTATTACAGTTGTCCCATTTTCTCCCCTTCACTCTCCTCCACCCTGCACACCCCCTCCTACCCACATTCTTCCCCTTTAGTTCATGTCCACGTGTCATACTTGTAAGTTCTTTAGCATCTACATTTCCCATACAATTCTTACCCTCCCCCTGTCTATTTTCTACCTACCATCTATGTTACTTATTGTCTGTACCTTTTCCCCCTGTCTCCTCCTCCCACTCCCCTGTTGCTAACCCTCCATTTAACTCCTTGGTTGTCAGACTTCCATACAGTTCAATTTTCTGTCAGTACTGATTATTTTTTGTTTCTAAATTGTTGTTGTCCTTCTTTTGGTTGTGCAAGGAGGCACAGTGTGTCTACCTACGCCTCCATCTTGGCAGGAAGTCTCCATAAAGGGAAATTAAGTAAACAATCCCATTAAAAATTTCTTCAAAAAGAATAAAATATCTAGGAATAAACCTAGCCAAGGATGTAAAAGACCTGTACTTGGAAAGTTATGAGGCACTGAAGAAAGACATTGAAGAAGATACAAATAAGTGGAAGCACATACTGTGATCATGGATAGGAAGAAATAACATCATTAAAGTGTCCATACTACCCCAAAGCAATCTATAGATTCAACACAATATCTATCAATATTCCAATTATGTATTTCACAGACCTAGAGCAAATATTTCAAAAATTTATATGGAACCACAAAGAGTCCCACATGGCAAAAATAATCTTGAGAAAGAAGAACAAAGTTGGAGGAATCACACAACCTAATATTAAACTATACTATAAAGACATAGTAATCAAAACAACATATTACTGACATAAAAACAGACACATACATCAATGGAACAGAATAGAAAGCCCAAAAATAAAATCACACCTTTATAGTCCAAGTACAATGGGCTATAGATAGTTTATTCAATAAATGGTGTTGGGAAAATTGGATATGTGCAGAAAACTGAAAGTAGGCCACCTTCACACACCACACAAAAGAATAAATCCAAAATGGATCAAAGACTTAAATGTTACACCTAACACCATAAAAATCCTAGAAGAAAACATAGGCAGCAAAATCTCAGACATTGGTCATAGCAATATTTTATTGGTTATATCTTTCCTGGCAAGGAAACAAAAGAAAAAATAAACAAATGGGACTATATCGAACTAAAAGTTTTTGCACAGCAAAGAAAAATATCAACAAAATAAAAAGATAACCTGCAGAATGGGAGAACATATTTGCCTATACCTGATAAGGGGTTAATATCCAAAGTTTATAAAGAACTTACAAAACTCAACATCAGAAAAGCATATAACCCAATTAAAAAATGGGCAAAGGACTTGAATAGACACTTCTTCAAAGAGGACATACAGATGGTCTATAGACATGAAAAGATGCTCAACATCATTGATCATCAGAGAAATGCAAATTAAAACAACATGAGGTATCATCTCACACCTGTCAGAATGGCTCTCATCAGTAAATCAAGAAACTAGTGTTGGAGAGGATGTGGAGAAAGGGTAACCCTTTTGCACTGTTGGTGGGAATGCAGACTGGTGCAGCCACTGTAGAAAGCAGTATGGAGATACCTTAATAAATTAAAAATGGATCTGTTTTTTGTCCCAGCATTCTCACTCCTGGGGATATGTCTGAAGGAATACAAAACACTAATTTGAAAGATTATAAGCATACCTTATGCTCACTGCAGCATTATTTACAATCGCCAAGATATAGAAGCAGCCCCAGTGCCCATCAGTAGGTGAGTGGATAAAACAACTATGGGACATTTACCCAATGAAATACTACTCAGGCATAAAAAACAAACAAACAAACAAACAAACAAAAAAACCACAAGAAAATTTCACCCTTTGAGACAGTATGGATGGACCTGGAGAATATTATACTAAGTGAAGTAAGCCAGTCAGAGAATGACAAGTACCATGTGATTTCACTCATGTGTGGAATCTAATGAAGAAACTGAACTAACAAGCAAAAACAGAGACAGACCCATAGATAGAGAGCAGATGACACAGTGGCGGGGGTGTATGGTTAGGTGGGTGGAGGGACTGAGCAAAAAGGAAAAAGGACTCATGGACGTGGACAACAGTGTGGTGACTTCTGGAGGCAGGGGAGTATAAAGGGACTAAATGGTAATGGGAAAAAATACAACAAACTGGAAAAAATAAATAAAACCAGAAAACAGTAAGAAGAAAGCTAAAAAATACATGATTGAAAGCACCATATACATCTACTTCTATAACTACAAACTAGAATAAAGTAAAAATTTTAAAGAAAACCAGATTACTGAGATTTGGGGTTCCAGTTATGCTTTTAGCAAAGAGAATATAAAACTACTAAATGACTTTTTTAAAGCTTTGTACAACTTCACACTAGCCCTGTTACTATTTAAGAAAATACAGTTTAAAAATATAATGTAGTTCAACCTTAACATATGAATTCTTACCACCCCTTAATTTAGGCTGTACAGCTTATTTTGATAGCATTTATTTGAAAAGGATAGAACTAAAATAATCTGGCTGTCTCATCTATCAAAAGTGCCAAATCTGAATTTGTTCTTCACATCAAACTGAAATTGAATTTTCTTCTTTTCAGACATGTGCACTGCCATTTGTAGAAAAGCCCTATTTAAAATAAATCTGATGTATGTAAATGCAGGTTTACACAAAGAAACAAATTATGACCTGAATATTTACTTTACGAAAGGATGTACTAAATAATTTCTTTAAATAGTAAGCTTGCTAGTATGCTTAAAATACAATTCATTTTTTAAAAATCAATTTATAAACTTTTCAGAAATATACTCAGTATAAAAGTAGTTACAAAACTATCAAGCTTCAAAAACTTCACTATTACAATCTTTGTCCCTTAAAAACTTGACAAATCTAGCAGGTGAAACTAATATATTAAATATAATGGCATAGAAATGTGTATTATACTTTTCTTAAATATGTACTTTTATAAGTACCCTAATAATAATCATGAAACCTGAGGACCAAAGAGCGGAGAGCCTGCTTTGCCTTCTTGGTGGAGACAAGCAGTACAAAAGAAGAAAAATTCAGAGATCCCCATCAATGAGTGTTGCAGGGTTTTTGTTTTGCAATTTTCTAAGAAGTGTTCTGAGATGTAGAAGACAATATCTGGGAAAAGGAAATCCAAATTTAATGGTCCACACTGGAGCATTTTGGACCAACTAAGGGAAGCAGGAAGGATCCCAAGGGCCCCAAATGGCCACTGATGGCGGACATCTCCCTGTTCTGTTCAGAGTTCCACCTAAGATCGAATTCACAAACCCTGGCATCTTCCACTGAAGACGGAACAGACGTGGAGTAATCTGATAGCAAAAATTTAGCCAAAGGTGGCGCATGAAAAGGATTTAGCTAACTCAGGAAAATCTGGGGGTGCAAACGGGATAGCTTGTTGCCTGAAAAAAGGGAACAGGAAGAAGGGGAAGAGGATGACAGACAGGAGGAAGAGGAGAGGGAAGGGTTTAAGGAAGAGAGGAGCATGGGGAAATGAAATATCTATCAACATTAATTCTAGAGTAGGAAAAGAACCATAATATACCTCTTTGAGGTGTCTCTGACTTCATTAGATTTAATTTAAAAATTTGAGTATAATCATACTGCAGTTTCCAAAAGTGCCTGAGAAATTAGAAGTGATTTACATGAACTAGCCAAAGTACCCTGTTATAAGTACCCTGAAACTATATTAAACTTGTACATACTTTTAAATATTTAAAATAAATTTCTCACTGTGTGCATCTTTTAATGTTGTAGAGCCATTTAGAGATATTCATGGCATTTTTAAATTGGTGTTAACTATGATTATTAGTTAGAAATCCTGAATAATCACACTAATCTATAGCTTATAAAATGAGTAAGTAACAGATAAACTATCAAGGCCCAATCTTGGAAGTGTGAGGTAGTGAACAAGATGTCTTCTGGAAGGGTCACAGTTTAGACTAAGTGCTGTGAAGCCAGACACATTGGTGCTGCAGGCTGATGCTACTGTAGTGGTTTTGTGTATGTGCATATATGTATTTGCCATGCCATCTGCTGCCATTCTTAGTTTAGAAGGGGGAGGGGAGTTCCTGTGAGAAGTGTATAGACATTTTTTATTCAATAGGATAGTGTTTAAACAAACTAGAGACCTCTTCATTTTGCAAATCAAAATGCAAGTTTTAGAAATGCTTCAAGTTCCAATGATTTAGGAGTAAAGAGCAAAAGGTAGTTGAATCAACACACAATGAGGAGTGGTATCTAAGTTCTTTCGGGCTCCGGAGTCAAATTAGGTAGCTTAATCAATGAGCACAACAGTAGTAGTAGTTTGACAGAAAGAAAGTCCTTAAAGCAAAAGTTGAAGTGTTATGAAGGAGCAGACTTGCTAACACATGTTCAGCACCCGCAGGAAAAGGGGGCAGTGAAGCAGGAGGACCCTCCATATTTCCTACTGCAGACACAGTGAGGGCTGATGAAAAACCTCTCATGCCTACCCATTTCCTGTCATTTTAATTACATGTTTACCAGGCAACCTTCTAAGCACTATTCAGTTTCCCAGAAAGCTTAAGAGTAGTCCACAATTCCTTGCAATTCTGAAGTCAAAGAATTTTCAAAACAACAAAAGCTCTTTCAGAACTTATCTGGCAGCAAATTCTGACCTAAAATAGATACAAAGCCTTTGTTTACTGTACTTAATATGAAGAATCTAATGTTTTACTGAAGAAATATTAATGTATTTTATTACAGGGTATAATAAAATACAGACTCCCAGATTCCATTGTACATTTCTTAAAATGTAATAATATGTCTTACTACCTTTCTAAAAATCAAAAAAAATTCTAAATTTTGAGACATGTGAAAGAGGGTTCCCTGGATCTAAATATAAATATTCTTTTAAAAAAAAAGATTTTAGGAGGAGTTCAGCAACATGCTCCCACCAAAAAAAGATTTTATTTATTTATTTTTAGAGAGAGGGGAAGGGAGGGAGAAATAGAAGGAAACATCAGTGTGTGGTTGCCTCTCGTGGGCCCCCCACCAGGGACCTGGCCCACAACCCAGGCATGTGCCCTGCCTGGGGATTGAATGGGTGACCCTGATTCGCAGGCCAGCACTCAGTCCACTGAGCCATACCAGCCAGGGCTAAATGTAAATATTCCAACTTCAGGAAAAGGAAAGCCCTGTTCTCCAGTCTCCTGTCCCCCACCCACAGAAATGAGTAAATCAGTCTTCTAATTTATACTTTAGTATTATATAAACTTAGCGTGAATCTGATGCCAGTACCTGATTGTCTCCGGGTGTTCATAAAGTCTAACTGCAGACCTACAAGATCAATTACCAGGACATATAATCACAATCCTGAGTGGCACATACCTACCTAGAATTTCTTTCCTAAGTCTACTAATTTCCAAACCACCAAGTGAGCTTGTTTACCATCCTCCATCCTCTGTGACTGACCTGCAGAAGACAAACCAACAATTAACCAATCTCCCCTCCCAATCTTATCTCCCTGTCAGCCTTCATGCAACCTTCTACAGTACTTAGAAAAAGATGGAAAATTAAAATGCAACAGATTAACAGCTATTAAGTAGCAGTTAATTTTGATAAAATTTTTTGGAGAATCGATAAAGAGTATTTAAGTATGTCCATTAAGATAGTAAACATGAGCCCTGGCTGGTGTGGCTCAGTGGATTGAGTGCTGGCCTGCAAAACAAAGGGCTCCCGGCTGGATTCCCCATCAGGGCACATGCCTGGATTGTGGGCCAGGCCCCCAGTAGGGGGTGCAGGAGAGGCAGCCACACATTGATGTTTCTTTCCCGCTCTTTCTCCTTCCTTTCCCCTCTCTAAAACTAAGTAAATAAAATCCTTTAAAAAAATTAAAAATGAGAAGATTCTTCATATTACTTTAAAAAGACTTAATACTGTACCAGAAGAATGGCTCAGATGATTCTTTTCTGATCTCAATTTAGAGCTCTAGAAATTCTAAATATGTCTTCTAGTGGTTAGGTAAAAAAGAGTAACTAAAAGTTTAGAGTTTACACACATTTTAAGCAATACTTTATAGTTTTCAATGTACAGATTTATATATCCTTTGTCTGAATTATCCCTAACTATTTCACATTTTTTTATGGTAACTGGTGTTTTTAACTTTTAATTTCCAAATTTTCATTACAAGCACACGAAAATACAGTTAATTTTTATTTATTGATCATGTATCATACAACCTTGCTATACTGACTTATTAATTATAGATTTTTTGTAGATTCCACCAGATTTTCTACATAATCATATTTTCTATGAATAAACACAGTTTTATTTCTCTCTTTCCAATCTGGATACCTTTTATTGCTTTTCTTATCTTATTTCAGTGGCCATGTGCAATATTGAATATAAGTCTACACATTTTGACATTTTTTCATTTCATTTATAAAACTCAGCAAGAAATCATATAAAATACATAGGTGACATAATTTATTAAGCATGGAATGTAAATCTAACCTACAAAATGTAAAGGGCAAAATTAAAAACACATTTATAAGGTACTAGTATTTGACTCAC
Organism: Anoura caudifer; assembly: GCA_004027475.1. NCBI lineage: Eukaryota > Metazoa > Chordata > Mammalia > Chiroptera > Phyllostomidae > Anoura > Anoura caudifer. The sequence continues at coordinate 150,674 of PVKU01003430.1, read as the reverse complement.
TGGATGTGTCTGCCTCAAGTGTTTTGTGACAGAAGACTGGTAACCAAAATACTGAGTACATCCGACTGCATTTTATAAATAATATCTGTAGGCTTTCTTAGAATTACTAAAGTAACATATGATCTTTGCAGAGCATATGCAATATTTGAGGTACAAAGAGGAAAATGACAAAATCCTTAATCCTATCACCTAAAGATGAACACTGTCTATGTTTAATTGAATCATGAGCGATTTTCCACATCAGGAATACTAACCCACCCATTATATGGCTATAATGTCATTCTTCTTCTATCCTTGGACATCTATACTGCTTTAAATTTTTCACTATTGCCATAAACATGCAGCACAGCAATTAACATCTTTGAACATAAATCATTGAATGACCTCTTCCTTTCTCAAGAGGTCATTTTGCTCATTCTTTTATTAAAGCTGTTAATGTTTTCCCTATCCAAGTAAAATAAGCTTGTTATACTAACACTATCAGTCACATATCATATTAATCCCAAATATACTATTTGCCTTTTTATTTTAGCTATTTTTTAATTCAGAAGGTAAAAATTTTATGTTAAGTATAACCATTAAAAAAACAAATAGAATGCACTGTATTTTATTACCATTTTATTGTTATAGTAACACAAAACTTTAAAACCAACAGAAAAGGACTTCCGGCCAAGATGGAGGCATAGGTGGACACACTGTGCCTCCTCTCACAACCAAAATTAAGGACAACAAAGATGTAGAAACAAGAAAACAACCAGAACTCAGAAAATTGAACTGTTCGGAAGTCCAACAACGATTCATCCAGACCGGTAAGAGGGGCGGAGTCACAGCAGGAAAAAGTGGAGGTACGGACCAGGCACGCAGGCAGCAGCGGCTGGCAGATATCAGGTGCACAGGCGGTGGCTAGCAGGCCCCAGGCCCGGGGTGACAACTGTGCAGACCCAGTGAGGCCACACAAGGTGGCTGGCTGACCAGGTGGTCCCACATTCACCCTCAGATAATCCAGGTGAAGGGGAAGTGGTGGAAGGGACTGGAATCCAAGAGAGAGCAGAGCAAGCGCCATTGTTCCCTCTCAGACCCCGCCCCCACACACAGTGTCACTACCCAGTGACTGGGCTGTCCCACCCTGGGGAACACCTAAGGCTCCACCCCTCACTACGTAACAGCCGCGACTAGACCCCCCCAAAAAACCCAGAAATAAAAATGGCTCAAACTGGAGAACAAATCAAAGCCCCACAGTCAATTTATCTAAGCGACGAAGAGACTGCCAACCTATCAGATGCACAATTCAAAGCCCTGGTGATCAGGATGCTCACAGAATTGGTTGATTTTGCTCACAAATTAGATGAACAAATGCAGGCTACAATAAGTGAAATGAAGGAAAATGAACAGGGAACAAATAGAGATGGAAGTAAAACTGGGACTCAAATCAATGGAGTGGACCAGAAGGAAGAAACAAACAACCAAACAAAAAACAAGGAAGAAACAAGAATTCAAAAAAAATGATGAGAGGCTTAGGAACCTCGAGGACATCTTTAAACATCCCAACATCAAAATTATAGGGGTACCAGAAGGGGAAGAAGAAGAGCAACCAGTGGAAAACTTATTTGAACAAATAATAAAGGAGAACTTCCCCAATCTGGCAAAGGAAATAGTCTTCCAGGAAGTCCAGGAAGCTCAGAGAGTCCCAAAGAAGTTGGACCTGAAGAGGAACACACCAAGGCACATCATAATTACATTAGCCAAGATTAAAATGAAGGAGAGAATTCTAGAAGCAGCAAGGGATAAGGGGACAGTCACCTACAAAGGAGTTCCCATCAGACTGTCAGCTGATTTCTCAAAATAGACCTTACAGGCAAGAAGAGGCTGGAAAGTATTCCAAGTCATGAAAGGCAAGGACCTACATCCAAGATTGCTCTATCCAGCAAAGCTTTCATTTAGAATGGAAGGGGAGATAAAGTGCTTCTCAGACAAGGTCAAGTTCAAGGAGTTCATCATCACCAAGCCCTTATTATATGAAATGTTAAAGGGACTTATCTAAGAAAAAGAAGATTAAAAATATGAACAGTAAAAAGATAGCAAACTCACAGGTATTAACAACCAGACCTAAAACAAAAGCCAACTAAGCAAACCACTACAACAGGAGCAGAAACACAGAAATGGAGATCACATGGAGGGTTAGCAATAGGGGAGTGGGAGGAAGAGAGAGGGAGACAAGGTACATAGAACAAGTAGCACAGATGGTGGGTAGAAAATAGGGGGAGGGCAAGAATAGTGTGGGAAATGTAGAAGCTAAAGAACTTATGACACATGGGCATGAACTAAAGGAGGGAATGTGGGTGGGAGGGGGTGTGCAGGGTGGAGGGGAATGAAGGGGGGAAAATGGGACAACTGTAATAGCATAATGAATAAAATATAATTAAAAAACAACAGAAAATATTAAAGAGAAAAATCAGTGGCACCAATGAAAAGTGTAAAGGGGCTAAGCTATTACATATTTTAACTCATCTCCTAATAAAATTCTATCTTGGAGGTAAAAGAGAACATTTTGGCCCATCCCTAATTTCAAGGGTAAAATATCATTTCCATTGATGAGACAACTAAAGCCCAAGAAAACCTTCCAAAAATTATACAAGAAACATGTATGTGCCTGACTAGTACAACAGTTTGTGTACTGTGTACAACTAGTACACAGTAATTTCCATTCTTATTTCATTATTGGGGAAAAAATCTTTGAGAGAGAAATGTGTGGCAGTTAGCATCCTGGACGAATAAACATCAGCCCAAAATAAATCATAACTTAAACATAATTTAAACATTTATCATGCTAGAGGTGTAGAAGATAAAAACTTGATGAAGAAGCTCTCCTTTCCTCTAGGAAAATTTTTTAAAAATGGAGAAAAAAAGTTAAATATACAAATAAACTAGCAAACAAGCAAATTTCAAAGAAAAAATCTATAATCATTTTACACTGCAAAAGCTTAATATCTTTTGGAAACATTCATTTCCAAAACTTTAACTAGATTTTCATTAGGTTAAAGCACAAGATATTTGTCTGTATAGCTGTGTGACACAAAGAAAGTCATTCTATTTTTATAGGCCTTAGTTTTTTCATACTTAAAATGAAAAAACTGCAGATTTCCAGTCCAAGATGGCAGACTGGGGAAATCACAGGAACTTTTTATTTCCTTTCCCTCCGGAAATCCCACTGAATGATACTGAAGAAATCTGTTAAAGGAGTAATACATAATGACTAAGAGAACAAGAATAGAGGAACCATTAGCAGCCAAGAAATTGCAACAAATTTTTCAAGATGAATGAGGAATGTAACAAAACAGCTCAGAAAGAGGAAACCACAGTTTACAATACAAAACAAGATCATATAGCTGAAGATAAAGCCAAAACAGCCAGAACCAACTGAACACAAACATCAGGTGGGTAAGGAAATCAGAAGTGAAAAGCAAATCCAAGAAAGATTAATTGAAACTCTGTAACCCTAAGAGTAATCTTCCAGTGAACAACCCTATGTATATACAGTCAACTTTGCTTAACTTGTAAATATGGACAGATTACCAAATTCACAAGATATATGAAATATGAAAGAGATAAAAGTAAAATTTTCAGTGTCCCCAGAAAAAGAAATAAGTTAAGAAATAAAGAATACATTGCTCTTTTCCTGACTGGTGTGGCTCTGTTGGTTGGGCGTCATCCCACAAAGGGGAAGACTGCTGGTTAGATTCCTGGTCAGGGAATTCCTGGCTTCAATTGTGGGTTCCATCCCCAGTTAAAGCGTATGCAAGAGACAACCAACAGATGTTTCTCTCTCACATAGATGTTTCTCTTCCTCCCTTCCCCTCTCTCTAAAATAAATAAATAAAATCTTTAAAAAAAGGAAGAATATGAGGCCTGTCCAGGAAAAGTCCAGCCATCGTTAATATAACAAAAATGGTTTATACAACACTGATGTAACCTGGCAGCCAAGGAGAGTGGACTGGAATGTACATGCATGAAAATGACAACTTCACAGTACTAGTCAGTGGGGGCAGTAGATGCTACAGAGTGAGCATGAGCACTGTGTGGCCATCACATTCAAAATGAGCAAGTAGAGCAATAAATCTGCATCAAATTTTGCATTAAGCTTGAATATTCCTCCACAGAATCTATTGGGATAATTCAGAAGGCTGCAGCTATGGGCAACTGGTGATTGGCAGCTTCATCACAACAACATATCCGCTTATACATCGTGTCTTGTGCAGAGTTTTTTTGGGGGAAACATCAAATCGCCCAGGTGACTCAACCCCCATACAGCCCAGACTTGGTGCCCTGCAACTTCTGGCTTTTCCCAAAACTAAAATCACCTTTAAAAGAGAACAGATTTCAGACCACTGATGAGATTCAGGAAAATACGATGAGGCAGCTGATGGCAATTCCAGCAAAGGATTTTGCAGAGTGTTTTGAACAGTGGAAGAGACGCTTGGGAGAGTTATGTGAGGTCCCATGGTGCTTACTTTGAAGGGGACTGAGGTGTCATTGTCTTATGGACAATGTATCTTGTATCTTCTTCAATAAATGTCTCTTTTTCACATTAAATGGCTGGATACCTTCTGGACAGACCTTGTATATTGCTCTTCATCATAAGCTCTCCTATACTAACTAATTTTTAACCACGTGCATACATTACTTTGATTTTTAAAAAAAGTTTAAGTGCATTAACAAAAAAGACTATTAAAACAACGTGTAGCTCCCTTTCAGCCAATTCTAATTCTCATGTATTTCTATTTTTTTATTGTTGTTCAAGTACAGTTGTCTCCATTTCCCCACCACCACATTCCCCCACCCAACCAACCCCCCCATGTACCTCTTTTTAAAAACACATGAATCAAGGATGTAAAAAAATACCCTAATAGTCATCTGCATTGTCTTCTCTGCAAGTAAAAGATTTTTTACAATTTTTTTCAAAGATTTCCTGTATTTTATTGCTGTTCAATTACAGTTGTCTTCATTTATGCCCTACCCCAGCCAAACCCACCTCCCTCCCTTGCTTACACTCCCCTCCTTGGTTTTGTCCATGTGTCCTTTATAATTGTTCCTGAAAACCCTTCCCCCATTATCCCCTCCCACCTCCCCTCTGGTTACTGTCAGATTGTTCTTAATTTCAATGTCTTTGGTTATATTTTGCTTGCTTTTTTTCTTTTGTTGATTATGTTCCTGTTAAAGGTGAGATCATGTGGTATTTGTCCCCCACCGCCTGGCTTATTTCACTTAGCATAATGCTCTCTAGTTCCATCCATGCCATTGCAAAGAGTAGGAGCTCCTTCTTTCTCTTTGCTGCATAAAATTCCATTGTGTAAATATACCACAGTTTTTTGATCCATTCATTTATTTGCTGATGGGCACTTAGGTTGCTTCCAGCACTTGGCTATTGTAAATTGTGCTGCTATGAACATTGGGATGCACAGGTTTTTTTGGATTGGTGTTTCAGGGTTCTTAGAGTATAATCCTAGCAGTGGAACTGCTGGGTCAAAGGGCAGTTACATTTTTAGTTTCTGAGTAAATTCCATACTGTTTTCCACAGTGGCTACACTAGTCTGCATTCCCACCAACAGTACATTAGGGTTCCGTTTTCTCCACATCCTCTCCAACACTTGTTTGTTGATTTGTTTATGATGGCCATTCTCACTAGTGTTAAGTGGTATCTCATTGTGGTTTTAATTTGCATCTCTCTGATGGCTAGTGATGCTGAGTATCTTTTCATGTGTCTCTGGGCCCTCTGTATGTCCTCCTTGGAGAAGTGTCTGTTCAAGTCTTTTGCCCATTTTTTAATTGGGTTGTTTGTCTTCCTGGAATGGAGTCATGTGAGTTCTTTATATATTTTGGAGATCCAGACAGTTGTTCTTATTATGCAACCATAAAATAGATTTAGTTCATAAAATAGTAAGGAAAACCAATAAAATTAACATTATACACATATAATCCTTTATCTTAAAATATGTGCAAAAACTTCATAATTTTAAGACGTTATGTATACATACACAGTCACACACATACAGATCTGCTTTAGAACCATATTCTACTATCTCGTATACTACTAGCATACTGATATTATTATGCTATTACCATTATTTTAAATCTGTAAAATCCAATATTAAATCATTTAAACAAAAGGAACATACCTCTAGGTTCCAATAGTATACTTATAAAGTCAATAATCTATGCAATATTGATCAAATATTGATGATTTAAAAAAACCTTCATTACTTTATACATAATCATTATTAGAACACATCTCATGACACCAATAAAAGTTAAATGTTCCTAAATAAAAACACGTTAAAAGCTTCACTAAAAACACAAATGCTTCAGAAATGGGGAAAAAGAAACAATTTATGTTCCAATTATACACTATTTCATAACTTCTGCTTTATCCCTTATCAACCATTTGTTAAGGACCACAATATTACTAAAATTTTGTAAAGGGAAAGGTTAATATAAAAAACATACATGTGTGACACATCACCGTTCAATAAACCACCACAAAAAATACTACGTTGAATAACACTCAGAATAAAGAGTACAACTGAGAGGTCTCCAAATAACTCACTCATAATTGTTAGAGATATCTCCCACACATAGTCCCTCTACTGAACAGAGACATAATTCATTCTTTTTCTGCCCCAAACTAAAATGCAAACTACAAATCAGGATGTTCAAAAGCAACAAAATGAGGTCTTCAAATTAGGTAAGAGAGGCATACAATTATAAGAACTGCAAAATACCCATCCAACCCTAATTATACGAAGTTAAAAAAGACTCTAAATATAGGTGACATGCAACTTAATCACATACTTTTTATGTGATCATCCATTTCAAAGTCATAAATAAGAAAAAGATGTCCCATGTGAGTTACAAATAGATGGTTACATTAAGTCTGAAGCCCTTCCTCCTTTCTAAAACAAATACAACAAAATAAAACAAAAAGGCAACTGTTATGAGATCTAAACTATCACACAAATCTAATTAAACATAATCAAGAAGGAAAACAGTATGCTCCTTTGCAGAAGTAGTTAGGAACAACTAAATACAGAAGAAGATAACAGGACAGTTCCAGCATCTCGTATACTACTATCTTTCACCGACTCCCCCTATATTATACCCAATCTGGAACTTTCATCCACACCTTGGGACCATGAACTGCAGATAAGGAATTCCAAATTCCAGCCACAATCTTCTCCTGAGTATCAGATCAATATATATCTCAGAACGTTTCCACTTGACTGCCACACCAGAATTTTTAACATAAAATGTATCACACTGAACTCATTCCCCACCTGCTCCTCCTATATACCCATTCTGGTTATTGGTATGTTCTAAAACCTGAGAGTTATCCATTCTGTTTCCTCCCTTCACTAATCCTTTACTGGTCACTCAGTCAAGTCTCATTTTACCTTAAAAAGGATAACACCTAAATAAATCCATACTCTCCATTCTCGACCCCTCTGTGTTGGTTCAGATACAAAGATATTTTGGATTACTACATCTCTCCTAACAGTTCTCCTTACCTTCAGTCTGGCTCATTTTTCAATCATTCCTTTATATTGCTGCTAAAGTAATCTTTCTAGAATATAATTTGAATCATTTCCACCACTGCTTAAAATCTTTCAACAATTCAAAATAAAAATTTAATCCTTAGCAGAATATCCTATCTCTTGATACCTCTTTAGCTTTATCTTTTCCTGATCTCCCACATAATACACTAAGCTCCAAACACATCACTGCAGACTCTGGGAAAAAACTGTACTGTTTCTTACTTTAATACCTCTGCACATGTTATTCTCTCTTTCTAGAAAGTCATTTTCATGATGCTTTCAAGTATCTTTGACTTGCTCAAGACTCAGCTCTGACATTGTATGTGGACTTCAACTTCATCCATTCCCTCCTTGTTCCCATAGCATTTAACAGACACCTTTGCATACTACATTATAATTATGGATTTATATTCTACTATTTTTTGTGTACCATGAAAATAAATCACAGTTATTATTCACTTTTGTGTCCCACATGCGTAGCACTTTACCTGGCAATAAGTGATCAATAACTATAGAATGTTTAAGCCTTTTGCTTTTTCCAGAAACGGAACTTCTACTATAAACATCCCCCAACAGACATAGAGCAAAGCAGCTACTTAAGAAAAATACCAGAATCCAGTTAAGAAAGCAACAGACATAAACAAGTGGGGCAGAAAAGGGAAAATCATGCACACGGAGTATCTTCAGAGCAGCTCCTGGGAGCTCACTGTTTTTTACTCTGTATCTCACATTCTATCACAAATATGTTTTACTTGCTGTTTAACTTTCAGTGCTTATTCGGATTTCCAAAAAAAATAACTAGTGAGAAGTTCTCTCCACAACAGGTAGACACAGAAAGAAAAATGTAAAGCACTATCTAATCAGCTACACCTCAAAAATGACCATCATTAAACTTTTAAAATTCCCTAAGACCCCTGAGCTACCAACCTCCAATTCCACTTCTAATAGTTGCCTCCTAAAAAACTTGAGAGTAAGACTGGAATGGATATTTTGCCGACCAGTCACCAACATGCTCCCTAACAGATTCCCAACATCTCATTCAGAATTTACAATCTTTCTCCTATGGTAAGGAATTATAAAAAATTGCTATTTATTTTGTAAATATGCATTCACATTTTTATCCATAAGATAAAATGAAATACTTCCCACCTACCTGCCCCAACTGGTCCTTGAACAGAAACTTTCATAGCTGAATTCCCACTAATATTTGCCACAGTTATCTGTGATCACAAATAAAGGGAACAGAGAACTCTCCTTCTAATACTGAGGCCTCTAACATTCTCAGTCCTTCCCCTTGTTTTTTCTCCAGTGGTACCCAACTTTGCCTGTTAAGTAAAACAAATTCAGAATCCATTCAATGCAAATATAGTTTTAGAAGTGTGTGAGAGAATCCCAGAAACCAAACTACACATAGCACAGTAAGTGCACAATTGTGTCACTCTCAACTAGCACAATATAAATATAAACATCAAGATGGAGGCGTAGGTAAACATGGATCTCCTCCTTACACTACCACAGCAAAAATTACAACTATAATACAAAACAACTATCACCCACATCATCAGAAAATAGAACTGAATGGAAGTCCAACAATGAAGAAATGAAAGAAGTCACATTCACCCATACAAGTAGGAGGGGCAGAGATGCCAGAGCCAGGAATCCCACACCCACCTGTGGTGGATAAAGATCAGGAGGGGATACCTCTGGAGCGAGGGATCCCACACTCACACCAGCCTCACACCAGATCACCCAGGCCAGAGTCCCACTGCCAGGAAGGTAAGTCCCCATAACCTCTGGCTGTAAAAACTAGTGGGGGTTGGGGCAGCAAAAGAAACTGTGGGATCTCAGGCATCTCCTCTTAAATGGCCTATAACAGACTTAGGACTTACATAGACTCACTCGCTCTGGGCTCCAGCACTGGGGCAGCAGCTAGAAAGGTGCCAGTGGCAAAGGGAAAGAAACTAAAGTGTCTAGCATCAGAGTGAGTGCCAGGGGACAACTTCCTCTGGGACAAAACTCCAGAGGCCAGGCGGCAGCATTGTCCCCTTTCTGAGCCTCCCCCACGCAGAGCCACAGAGCAGCAACACCATATCAGAGACTCCATCAACCTGGTTCACACGGGTTGCCCTGCCCTGGCAATTACCTAAGGTTCTGCCCCATCCAACTTACAGGTGTACTTTTCTACAATAGGCCATGCTACTAAGACAGGGAGTCAAAGCAGCTCTACCTAATACATAGAAACAAACACAGGGAGGCTGCCAAAATGAGGAGACAAAGAAATATGGCTCAAATGAAAGAACAGAAAACTTCAGAAAAAGAACTAAACAAAATGAAGATAAGAAATCTATCAGCTTTGGAGTTCAAAACACTGGTTATCAGGATACTCCAGGAATTCACTGGGTACTTCAACAGCATAAAAAAGATCCAGGCAAAAAACAAAGTTTACACTAAGTGAAATAAAGAAAAATTTACAGGGAATCAGCACTGGAATTAAATCAGTAATCTGGAACATAAGGAGAAAAAAAAATTCAATCAGAACAGCGAGAAGAAAAATAATTAAAAAAAAAAAACAAGAATAGGCTAAGGAACCTCTGGGACAACTTCAAATGTGCCAACGTTCGAATCACAGGAGTGCTGGAAGGAGAAGAGAAAGAGCAAGAAATTAAAAACTTATTTGAAAAAGTAATGAAAGAAAACTTCCCTAATTTGGTGAAGGAAATAGACATACAACTCCAGGAAGCACAGAGAATCCCAAAGAAGATGGACACAAAGAGGACCACACCAAGACACATCATAATTAAAATGTCAAAAGTTAAAGAGAGAATCTTAAAAGCTGCAAGAAAAAAGCAGAGTTACCTACAGAGCAGTTCCCATGAGACTATCAACTGACTTCTCAAAAAGAAACTTTGCAGGCTAGAAGGGACTGCCAGGAAGTATTCAAAGTGATGAAAAGCGGGGGCCTACACCCTAGATTACTCTATCCAGGAAAGCTATTATTTAGAATCGATGGGCAGATGAAGTGATTCCCAGACAAGGTAAAGCTAAAGGAGTTCATCATCCCCAAGCTATTATATGAATTGTTAAAGGGACTTATTTAAGACGAAGATCAAAACTATGAATGTTAAAATGACAATAAATTTACAACTATCAACAACTGAATCTAAAAACAAACTAAGCAAACAACCATAACAGCAGCAGAATTATAGATATGGAGATCATTCGAAGGGTTATCAGTTGGGAGGGGGAAGGGAAAGAATGGGGGAAAAGGTGCAGAGATTAATAAGTACAAATCGGTAGACACAGACTAGACAGGGGAGGTTAAGAACAGTATAGGACATGGAGTGGCCGAAGAACTTATATGCATGACCCATGGACGTGAACCAAACGAGGGGGCACTGCCCGAGGGAATGGAGGATACCGGGTGGGGAGGAGCAAAGGAGGAAAAATTGGGACAAGTGAAATAGCATAATCAATAAAATATATTTAAAAATAAATGACTTTTAAAAATAAAAAATAAACATCAAGCTTATGCAACTCAGATAATGGGTTCCAAGTTTTTAATCATCATTGTGTTGCTCTCAATTAGCTTGATGTAAATGAAAGCATCAAGCTTACAACACTCAGATAACAGGTACCATGTCTGCACTGATCATTAACTAAAAACAATGGAAGTTCATGCCATAACTAGTAGCAACAAGTTTAACAATCATAAATTAGATGTTCTGAAGAACACATGGGGGAAACATGACTTAGAAGGCCAAATGAGGGATATCTCTCTCTGGTATCACTGTGCTAGCCAGGTTTTTCTCCCTGCCAAGTCACTGGAGTCTTCTCTAGCCCTCATCCTTGAAAACAAGAAACTGGTTCTCTTGGTAGAATCCACCCTACCTCTTCTAATTCCCAGGCTTAGACTAAGCTGCTTTTCAACTGCAAGAATTATTATTTTGACCAAACAGATCATTGGGTTTAACCCAGTTGCCAGATTATTAAGTCCAGAGTCCTAGCCTCGCGGGTCACATTTTTCTTCATTCCAAAAAAGTAAGTTGGCCTTGGCTGATGTGGATCAGTGGACTGAGTGCCAGCCTGCGGACCCAAGGGTCACTGGTTTGATTCCCAGTCAGGGCACATGCCTGGGTTGCAGGCCAGGTCCGCATTAGGGGGCATGCAAGAGGTGACCACACACTGATGTTTCTCTTCCTCCCTTTCTCCCTCCCTTCCCCTCTCTCTGGAAAGAAATAAGTAAAACCTTAAAAAATAATAAGTAAAAATGCTAGATCAATAGTAGGGAAGAAGAAACAATGCTTGCCTACAGAACATTTCCAACTAATAAATTCAGAAGGAATAAGGGAGACAGAGTCACCATTGTAACGCAATGGCAAGATCCATCAATGAATGCTACAATTAGTTGGAAAAGTTTAAGGACAGACAGGATATCTATATAGTCTCAGAGTATCTCCCCCGGAATATGTGTGAATTTCAAAAAGGAAAAGAGTAATTTCATAATGGAGACCTCACCTTAAGCAAGTGATCATGGTTTACATACCAGTAATAATGTCACTGATACCATGTGCCCTCTGACATGATGTGTTGAGAAGGGCACATCACCCTCGTGGTATCCTTCCAACACTGCTTAACACCAGTCTAATCAAGAGAACACACCAGACAAACCCAAACTGAGAGACAGTCTACAAAATAACTAATACTCTGCAAAACAGTGTCAAAGACATGAAAGATAAGAAATTGAGAAAGTGTCATAGATCAGAGGAAATTAAGGAGACAGAATGGCTAAAAATTGTACAGTGTAGGATCCTGGAACACATAAGAACATTAGTGGAAATACAGGCAAAATGTGAATAAAGGCTGTAGTTAAGAGTACTGTAGCAGTGTTAATTTGCTAGTTTTGATAACTGGTTATGCAAAATGTTAACATAAGGGAAAGCTGAGCACAGGATGTATGGGAACTCGGCACTGTCTTTTTAACTTCTGTACATCTAAAATTATTTTGAGAGTTAAGGGGTGGGGGATGAATTCCTAATACCAAGCCTTCTTCTAGGTTGAACAAATCACTATTTACACAGCTTTTTTTAATGCCCTCTCTTTCCTCCAGCCTACTATCAATTTATAATGAGTTCCTATTCTTTCCCTTAAAAGCTTCCAAGTTCTTACACTTCAGGTCTTCCCAAAGTGCCTTTACTTCTTCCCAACACACAGCTAGACTCTCCTTCCTGTCCTGCCACAAACTGACTTGGCTTAAAAGATGTCACTTAAACACCTTGATATCATACAGTTTTGTTGCAATTAACAATTTACCAAGTGCTTTTAAATACATTTACATATAAAAAATGTTAAGTGCATATTGTAAATACATTATTTCACAGACAATAAAACAAGAAAAATTAAGTGATGTGACATTTTTTAAATGTCAAAACCTGAATTTGAATCCAGTTCTGACTCCAAGACCAAGATACCATATTAAAAGGTACTAGTTTTATTTTATTTTATTTTATTTTATTTTAATATTTTTATTTATTTTTAGAGAAGGGAAGGGAGAAAGAGAGGGAGAGACACATCAATGTATGGTTGCCTCTCACATGCCCTACACTGGGGATCTGGCTCACAACCCAGGCATGTGCCCTGACTGGGAACTGAACCAGCAACCCTCAATCTACTGAGCCATACCAGCAAGGGCATCATTTTAAAATATTCAAATTCCCTAGCTCCAGGCAGGCTAATTATTAGGTTGGCCAAAAAGTTCCTTTGTTTTTTTTCTGAAAAATAGCTCTAATAGTACTTACTTGCCTTTAACTTTATTCAAAACAATTTTGTTAAATTGTATTGTGATAGCTGTCATATAAGTGGGCATTTAAAAAAAATCAAAATTGGTGAATTTTTATGCAGCCATTTTAATATTGAAGGTGGAAGAAAATAAGCAACATTTTTAGAATATTATGGTTTATTATTTCAAGAAAGGTAAAAACACAACTGAAACACACACAAAAATTGTTTCTTGTATGGAGAAGATGCTGTGTCAAAAGTAGTTTATGAAGTTTTGTGCTAGAGATTTCTCCCTAGACAATGCTCCATGGTTGGGTAAACCAGCTGAAGTTGATAGCGATCAAATTGAGAAATTAATTGAGAACAGTCAGTGTAACACCACATGGGAGAGAGCCAACATACTCAAACATCCAAATCAGTAGTTATTGGTGAAAATGAAAAATGTGTCTCTTATTTTACAGGGGAAAAAAATTGGACTTTTTGGCCAACCCAATACATCTAATACATAATAAGGAGAGTTCTAAATTTCACCCTTGTCCTAAATGTCCATTTTGCAAGCTTCAATGATTCTACAATAAAGAATTCTGGGATTCAGTGACAAGGTTTTGTGTTCACTCTAACCTTTATGACCTTTAACAACAGATTTCAGTCGTATCTTTGGCCATTAACATTTTAGGTTGAACAGTTGCTTACCTCTTTTTATACAAACACTGCTTCAAGCTTTCAAATACCTGAGATCTTGCTCTAATATCCAATTCCGTTTGTTTCTTGATATTTACAAATCAGAACTAGGGGTAATCCCGCAGAACTCCCAACCCCATGAAATATAATATTCTGAATATCTTTTTCCTCCACCCAAAGGCGGCGGGGGGCGGGGGGGGGGCATGGAGGGGCCAGTAGTCAAAGGGCTAATCCCTAGTGCATGTGTCTGCTTTAAATGTAGTGCAATGATGCAGGGCAATATAACAAAGTACCGTGACTTGAGACTCAGGAGAAACCAACTTTCACCTGACTTAAACTGACCAGCATTTTTCTGTCAACGCTTGCAGTCCCCCAGGCTTAACTGATTTCTGTATCAGTCAACTGAGAACATTAAGACCCAACAAAGAGCACTTAAGTCTTAAAAATAGTAATTATGGAAACAAGACTCTAAGTATGAAAAGTTAGAGGTAAGGAGAAAACCGTTAGTTTATTATTCGGCACTTGCTCTGTGCAAGGCACTGGAGGGGACATAAGTTCTTTGAGCCCCTGAGGGGGATTCATCCCATCCTCACCTCTCCAGCGCCTGGCACAGGCAGATGCTGATGGAACGGGATCTGCTCCAGCAAGGAACCCATGCGAGAAATTGACAAGCTCTGGCTGTAAGTGTGGGAAGTACTGTTTGAACAGCTTCGCGCTGTTTAATTCAAATAGAACAAGCTGCCACTGGCGTGGGACCCGGAAAAACCAGCCGGGACAGGCGGTCTTTCATAGGTACAAACCTGGACACCTCTGAGGGACCCCCAAGGATGTAGAGTTGGGGAAAAAAGTGGGGGCAGTTACTTGCCTCCCATTCCTGCAAGAAACGCCGGGCTTCGTCAGCACCAACCGTCTTATGTCTCCTAAACTCGTCCTTCACGTACTGGTCGCCAAGGGCTTTAAGGTCCGGGGGCAGAACCCGGTGTAGCAGCAAGATGCGCCGATATAAGGCCCGGACACGAGAGACATGCCCGGCCGGCGTAGCGCCGTGCGTGGACTGCAGACTGCGCCTGCGCAAAGGGACGGGGTGTGCCAGCTCCGGGCCAGGTTTTAGTGAACACTCATGGGGGCGGAAGAGGGCGTGCGACCTTCATCCGGTTTGGTCCGATCTAAAATCAGGACCATCCAGAAACCAGAGCTGCAGAGACAGGAGGAAAATGGGCCATCACTGTCTGGGCCTAGCGTAGCGTTAGTGGAGTCGCTGCTGGAGGGCTGCGTCTGAGTGACAGAGGGCTCCAACAAGAGGATTGGCGTGAGCTAGTTGCCACTCCACAGTCACACCCCATCATCTTTTACTTTCATTTTCCTCTCTTCATTCCTGATAAAGTCCTGAGAAATCCTTCGTAGAAATCAGTCTCCTCTAGGAAGCCTTCCATGCTTAGCTCCACCCCCTTCAGGCTTCTTATACTGTTCTGCACTTTGGGAGAGAGATCAGAGTGGGATTAATCTCACCACCCATGAGCCTACTAACCCACATACTTTGCACAGTGATGTGCTTCTAATTTGTTTCCTGCAGGCATGGCCTCTTTCATGTAATTCAAGCGAGCCCCGAGCCAGTTTCGTTAGCTCAAGTCAAATTAGAAAAACCATGAAGATGCATTTGAAAAGTATGGTTTCCAGAGCCACAATGCTGGAGATTTTGATTAAATAGTCTGAGATGAATAGGTAGAATCCGGACGTTTACAAATCTCCACCTTTCGCAAAGGTGATGCGGAGAGTATGACCAGTTTTCAAAGCTGACAGCAGCTTGGCCTAGTTCTTTCCCGTCACACCTTTGGTTCTTCAGCACATCCTGCTGGCTCCACCACCAAAATATATGCAGAATTCAACCGTTTCTCATCACTTCACTACAGTTGTCTCTCTTTACGTGGCTATTGTGGTGGCTTCTTGTGTTCCTGCTTCTGGCATGACTGACTTCGGTCATTATCCACCTAAGCTGTAAATCAGATGTCACTCCTCTACTCAACAAAATCTTCCAGTGGTTTCTCATCAGAGTAAAACCCAAAGTCTCTCCACTTCTTAACTCTCTAAATTTTCTCCTTGTGCTTTGCCCCTAGTTGACCAGTTCTAGTTGCACTGGCCTACTGCTGCTTCCTAGTTCCTGTATGAACAGCGCAGGCACAGACTTAAGTGAGGGCCTTGGTATTTGCTGTTCCTTCTGCTTGGGATGCTCTGCCACACGTATCTTCTTGGCTACACCTTTCTTTCACTCAGCTTACTTCAGCTCCCCACCAATGAGACTCTCCCTGGCAAGTGCATTTGAAATTGAAACATCACTGTGCCCAGAACTCCCTAATCTTGCCTCTTCCTCCATAACACTTATTTGCTTGTTTTACTTATTTGCTTATTACTTGCCCCACTCCCCTGCCCCACAACCATGACCCTAGAATAAAAATTCCATGAGGGCAGGGATTTTTGTGATTTTAAAGGTGTCAAGTGACTCATGACCTGTTGGTCAAGAAGGGGCAAGAGTGTGGGAATTTGTGAGGCTCCTTCCCAGACACCAGACTCTTGTCTGTGCAACCTTTTTAAAAGACAAAGACACCTTCCCTGCACCAAGGGCAAGGACTTACTCATTTTATTACCCTACTCAGGGCCTACCACTGTGCCTTACAAATAGTAAGCACTCGAGTATTTATTACTTTGAATGGCTTTTTCATTTTGCTTAAATTTAGGAAAAATATTTATTTAAAAGAACACAGAACATTTTAAAAAATGAATTTAATTTGGTGTTATGACAAACCACATTAATGGCAAGGATTGAATGGCAGTGTGGTTGTTTACTTCAGGAACTTTTTTTCTAACCAGACTTCATCTCTTCACATCCCTGTAAATTGAAAATTAATTTCTTGTTCCAGTTTACTTTTTTCTGGTTTCCTTTGGGGTTAAAGTACATGTATAATAAATACTTCTTTTTAGGACCAAAGCGCTTATAAAAATGTGGAAAAAACCATTCTGCCAATGAATTAATTAAAAAGTAACAACAAAAGAAGTAATTCAGCCCAAAGGAGCAGAAAAGGTCTACGGAGCACTGGGCAATAGATGCTCAGAAATGGCAAATGACAAGTGAGGGAGAAGCCAAGACCTAGTGGTGTGGTTAAGCCTTGAGATGAGAAATCAAGCAATAATGGTGAGAATAATAATAAGTGACCTTTTTTTTTTTTTTTCAGTGGGCTGGACAGTGAGCTATGTCTTGCAGACAAAACTGTCTCTTTGTCAAAATTTTCCATTGACATTCCAATTTTAGCTGACCGGTTTTCCTCTTGTGGTCAAAATAACCATAAACTGAAAATAAGATCTGAGGGAAAGAGACAACTATAAGGAATGTTTTAAATGTTTACTATTGTTGATCAATGAAAATGGAAAATCAACCAAAGTCCAGATATATTGTTATGTTTGATCATTTAAATATTAATGATATTAATTGTTTTCTAAGGAGAAAAATACCAACCGTTGCTACGGGTGCTGAAAAATCATTTGACGAATTCATCACCCATTACCGATTTTAAAATAATAGTAACAAAATGGAAATCATGGTTCCTTACACGAAAGCCAGCATCTTAGTTAATGGGAAAAGATCTGACAAAAATAGGCAAATTTTTGTGTAAAAGGGGAATGGGAAAAGAACATATGTAATATTTCCTTCATTTTGCAAAAAAAGATAAACCCTAACTACAATGCACCATGCACACAAGTGTATGATTAACTCAACTGTCTATACTTGAGTCAAAAAAGAGAGCAAGAGATTGCCTAAAGTTGATGACCTTGAGGTGGGCAGAGCTCTGGGGAATAGGCATAAGACCCTGAAGGACACTGGATTTAAAGACTAACCAGGACAGGGAAATGGGGGAAATGGCCAAATCAAAGAGGTCTCATGCTTTTGCTTACAGAGGTGCAATTGACAAAGACAGAAAAGTCTGGAGGGAAAACTGCTTTTGGAAATGCATTTTACCTTCATCACATTGAGTTTGTGGGACAGGCTATGGTAAATATTGAATTAAAAGTTGCCTAATAGTAGTAGTGTAATTTGCTCTTTGTCTAAGTCAGTGGGTTCTCAACCATGGCTGTGTATTACAGTCACCTGGGTAACTTAAAAAAAAAAAAATACTGATAATCAGGCTACACTCCAAACCACTTGAATCAGAATCTCTGAGAATGTGGCAAGACATTAATATTGCTTAGAGGTCCCTTCAACTGATTCTAATGTGCAGCCAAGATTGAGAACCAAGGAACTGCATTTCCAACTTGGAGACTCTTGAGTTCTGGGAAAAGTACACAAGATATCAAGGCACTGTGTTAGGAAGTGATTGCTAAATATCCAGTTCCTCAACTCTAAAGAGTTCCCCTAACAGTGAGGATAAAGATTTCTATATAGTTAACAATATTTTAAACCATAAAAATAGAAATCATCTCCGAGGAAGTGAATGGGAAAGTGAAAGGAGGAATGATAGAACTCTGGGTTAGATCCACATTTTAAAGGGGGAGGTGACTCGGGACTTGAGGGCTGTCTGAAGAGCTCACTCCTGAATCATCCCGCTTCCCACAGGTCATATCCACTGTAGCACCGTGTTCCTTTAAGGAAATGGTTTAAGCTTTCCAAATAACCAATGAACATTCAGAACATAGCTTACTTATACAAAGTAGGCACTTACTAAAAATTTACAAAATCTCTATTATCTTTATCTTCTTCCTCCCTAATCTCTTCCAACCCAAGCCTTCCACCAGAACACTTGATTATATCCTAACTCTTCTGAGAGGTGGCTTTGTTATTATCCTTTTTTTTCCTCACACTGGCATCTCCAATTATTCTCTTTATGAGATTATTCCATTGAGCGCATGAACATTTACAAGGAGAATTCACAGTGAAAAAAAAAAAATCCCTCTGTCTTTCCTTGGCTGGTGTGGCTCAGTGGTTTGAGTGCTGGCCTGCGGACTAAGGGGTTGCTGGTTCGATTCCCAGTTGGGCCACATGCCTGGGTTGTGGGCCAGGTCCCCAGTGGGGGGCACTCAAGAGGCAACCACATATTGATGTTTCTCTCCTTCTCTTTCTCCCACCCTTCCCCTCTGTCTAAAAATAAATAAATAAAATCTTTTTTTTAAAAAAAATCCCTCCGTCTATCCTGCCTCCCTTCAAACTACCATCCTGACACTACACTTCCTTCATTGGCAAACTTGAAAAAAAATTTCCCATTTCCATTTTTATTCCCCACTTCATCTCTTTTAATCTATTATTGTCCCCACTACTCCTCTAAAATCACTTTCTTCAAAGTCACTAGTCACTTGCTTCTGACCTCCTAGAAATCTTGCCATGTTTTGGCTTTCATACATTTGTGCTGTGCAGGTGATCTCACCTCTAGGGTCCCATTACCTCTGTGTCCTTAGTGAGCTTTAGTTCTTCCGCCACCAAATGTGAACACATCCAAAGGCTCAGTCCAATCATTAGCTTGATGCCCTTGTCCTGTCTCGCTGTCCCCAGCAATTGGTGGTGCTCTGCTGCCCCCACCTGGCCAAGCCCATTCTAACCACCTGGGTGGCCTTTACCTGGAGAAGAGCCAGGGCATCTTACCAAATCTCACACATGCTCCTGACCTCTCTATAAAGTTTCAGCCTTCCTCATAGCTAACGCCTGGGTAAGTTCAAACTGGATGTTCTCTCATCCCTTCAGAGTCTATAGCCCACGTTAAACTCGTCATTTTTCTCCAAAGACCGTTCTCTCTCCACCATTCTTCACTTTGCCTGGACGCAGGACTCAGGAGACTTTTATAACATCTCCCACTCTCTTCATGTGTTTTGTAACTGAGCAATCCCCGCTGAGACTTCTTTTGTAAATCGGTCATTTTTTTCCCATGTCATTGACCCACCTGCCGAGACTCATCTCCCTCGTTTAAATGATTACAGTAGTCTTCTAACTGGATTCCCTTTCTTCAAAACCTTCCAGAGCTTTCCCACTGTCTCCAGTGTAAAGTCTGTTTCCCCAGTGTACAAAATTGGATAAAAAATTATATTATAACTACAGGCAAAACTTGTAGCTGAGCTAATATTAACTCACTTTTTATTACATTATACATATATGAAAGTATTTTTCATTATAATATACCATTGCATATTAAAGGGAAAATTCTGAAAAATATATTCAGGCAAATATTTCAACTTCATAATGCCATTATACTTTTAACCTACAGAAAGTAAAAATGGGTAAAAAAATTAACAAATGCAAACAAATAATTGATAAGGGAAGTCATTCCTCTTCCTTCCCAAATTAGAATAAGTTCACAATATGTGTCCTTTATGCTCACAAATTTAAGGTGACCAAATCATATTAATATTCAGCTAGATTCCAACTGTGCTATTTTTCAACTATATGATCTTGGACTAGTTGTTTAAGCTCTCTGGTTTAAGCTTCCTCCTCTTAAAATGAGAATAATATTATGTACCTCAAAAAGTGCTTTTTCAGCCCTGGCTGGTATGGCTTGGTGGTTGAGTACCAGCCTGTGAACCAAAGGGTCACCAGTTCGATTTCGAGTCAGGGCACATTCCTGCGTTGTGGGCCAGATCCCCAGTGGGGGTGCACAGGAGGCAACTACATGTTGATGTTTCTTTCCCTCTCTTTCTCCTTCCCTTCCCCTCTGTAAAAATAAATGAATAAAATCTTTTAAAAAATTATTGTTCATTTTAATGATTTAATATATAAAAAAGATTCAGACTAGTTAGTCTATAGCAAATAAGAAGTGCTAACATGCTAGCTAGTGCTAGCAATGATGACAATGATGTAGCAAATTGATAGCTGGTAGAAACCACATTTCTTATTTTAAGATTTTTTTTAGCCCTGGCTGTTGTAGCTCAGTGGATTGAGTGCGGGCCTGTGAACCAAAGGATTGTGGTTCAATTCCCAGTCAGGGCACATGCCTAGGTTGCATGCCAGTTCCTGGCAAGGGATGCATGAGAGGCAACCATACATTGATATTCCTCTCCTTCTCTCTCTCTTTCCCTTCCCCTCTAAGATAAATAAATAAAATGTTTAAAAAAATTTTTAAAGACTTTTTAAAACTTTTTCCCACTTTAGAATAGGCCATTAATCTTAGGTGTATAAAACTTGAATGAACTGCAATGAAGTAAGGCAATTACACTGTGACTCCCTAAATGTAACCAGCGTCTATACCCGAGCCTGTATGCACACAAGCATGATGGTTTTCCTTTGAGCAGCCAGAGCGGTTGTCGCTGAAGTGATCATCTCTCGTCAATCTGGACTGAGTTTACTGATTCAACGTAAGTCCTACAGTGTCCGCAAGACTCTCAACATCTATGATAGGACATAACTTTTTAGTCTTGGACTATGTTGTGAAATCACTTGAATTGCTATTACTCACACTGGCTGAGAATGACTTTGACAAATTAAGTGAAAAATTAGTGTTTACTCTCTATCTACCATTCTGTAGCCATGATCATGAGGAAGGAGGATCATTTATCTACTGAATGAAGAGTGGGCCCGGATAATTCTGGAAACTACATTATTCTGAACCAGTAACTTCTTAAAAATTATTTTCAAGGTTGCCTTAAGAGTGTTTAAACAAAGGAGCATTTGTTCTTCCTTCATAAAATAAGACTTCGGCAGTAAATGGTTACATTTATTAATAGTTAGTATTTCTTTAAAAATATAACAGCAAATATCACAGCAGTCTTAGAATTAGGCTCAAGTTTTCAGAACAAATCATAAATTTATTTTAATTACTTTATTTAGTTGAACCCTGAATGGCCTTTTGGATAGTCTAATAATGTTGTTAAACAGATGAGATTATTTTAAAATGGATATATGATGGAATTATAGCCTTTCTCAAGAATGTCACAACAAATGCAGACAGTAATGAAATACATATTTCAAAGTGAGGTCAAATTAGATCTATATTGACAATATTTTTTTAAGAAGAACATAATTCTAGTCTACACTTTCTCAAGAACTATGGCAGAATAAACATTCTATAGAGAATCTACTCTGCTATATATAGGTGTATGACATTAAAGAAGTTTTTTTTTGTTTATAAATACTCAATTGAAAGATGTTTATAAATGTAAAATAAATCAATTTTTTAGCTATCTAGTTATAGTCCAGAATCATTATAAATTAAATTTAGACCAAACTAAAGGAGAGACTTAAAAACTTATGTAGTGATTCTTTATTTGTAGTCTACTTAGCCGGCTCCTAATGAGTCCATAAAAGGCTGCTGAAGGTGCCGAAGGAAGAATTCTTCCTACTGGAGAACTTGTATAACACCTTAAGAAGATGGACCTCAAATCCAAGGATGATTTGTCCAGAAACCCTGAATTGGTGCTTCTCAAACTGTAATGTGCTCACTCATTACCTGGGTATCTTATTAAATTCAGATTCTGATTCTGGTTGCCTGGGGAGGGCCCTGAGCTTCTGTATCTCTGACAAGCTCCCAGGTGATGCTGAGGCTGCTGAACCACAGAGCACAGTTTAAGAAGCAAGATCCTACAACATAATCTGTATTATAAGCTAACAGAATGACATTTTCTTTCCCCAAACTTCTTATTCAGATATGCATAAAGTGGATATTTTGGGTGACCTGTAAACATTATAAATTTCTCCAAATTCAAGTCCAATTTAAAATATTTTCATTACTGTCAAAAGGAAGTGGTATGAGAAGTGAAGAGAGAATAACTGTTCTTTAAATAAAAATAACACCTGAGCCCTGGCTGGTGTAGGTCAGTGGATTGAGCTTGGGCTGCAAACCAAAGGGTCATGGGTTCGATTCCCAGTCAGGGCACACACCTGGGTTGCAGGCCAGGTCCCCAGTGGGGGCCATGTGAAAGGCAACCACACACTGATGTCTCTCTCCCTCTCTTTCTCCCTCCCTTCCCCTCTGCTTAAAAATAAATAAATAAAATCTTAAAAAAAATAACACCTGAAAAGGTAACATAAATTATCAAGAGCAGAGAAGAGCAGAAATAAGGCTGGAGTACAATAAACTTTGAGTTCAAGAGCCCAGGCATGAAAGAACACTACAAAAGTGAAGGTGAATCAGTCCATCAGGGGAAGTACTGTCTTGGGTCTGGGGCTTGCCTGGCCTCAGTAGATAGCTGTTGTGTGTGGTGGGGAGGTAAGTTTTAAGTACTTAAGGCTAAAAGTATTCACGAAGGCCTATAGTTGCCTAATCAAGTTGCTTCTATGCTTTTGGATCAGCATTACATTACCCCACAGGGAATTTAAACACAACATAAACATGTATTTAAATGAACGTAGAAGAAAGCTTGTAGTCCCGTCTCCTGTTTTAATTAGATATGTCTTATATAAGAAACATATACATGCAGACTCTGCGGTTTCCCTGGCAAGGCTGCAGCACTCAGTAAATCCACTATAATATTATTTTTGTTTGCTTTTTTTTCTCCCTTAATTAAGTTTTTAAAGTTTCCTTAGCTCTCTGTGTGGCTGCTTCAGCTTAGGCAGCCGGGCTTGTGGTGAGGGTTTGGGAGAGCACATACCAGCCGCCCTTACCCCTCCCGGCGCCTGATTGTACTACCTCCTGTGCAGGAGATAGGAAAGAAAAAGGACAAAGAAACACCCGAAATGCACAATAAGTGCCCTTCATAGAAGTCCCTCATAGCATGCTTAAGAAAAGCCCGTTATTTTCCCAGCCTATTGACAGAGTGAGAGATACTCAGAATGCCTCAAGTATGTGGACAGCCTTCCAAGGCTCATGGAAAACAAGGATAGTGTCCAGTTATACGGTGCCAATGTATTAAAATATTTTGCTGGCCCGAATGCTATCTTCACCATAGATCTCTGGACTGGAGGCTGCTCTGAAAACCTATTTCAGAGGCTGGAATCATGTCTTAGCAAAATAAGCAACACAGGGGCAATCAACACACGGGCCTCTAACTTCTCTCTCTCTTAAAGCCTCAGTGAGGAAGGTCAAGTTTGATTGATGGGCACATGCTGAATAGTTAAGGAAATTAGAAAGCTGACTGGCCTCAAAAACCTTGTGAGTTTTTGTCTGCCTTCTTGTTTTGCTTTAGTTTGATATTAATTAGCCCTCAGTTAAATGGCACTAAAAATCAAGAGCAAAAAGCAGCAGAAGCATAACGTGAAGTGTGTGTGCTGATACAGCAGGCTCCAGGTATGTGTGATTAAGCTGGTGGAGACTCATGTAAGATTCATGTGCATCTGCATACTGTGTTTGTATCTTAGGAGTATACCAGAGAATAAAACTTAGCAAGTCCATGTAGTTTTCTTTAATTTATGCTTCTGTTCACTAGGTTACACACTTGGTTTAAATAAATTAAAATTTATATATGAACAAAGATATACATAGAAAAAAGGCTATACGAAATATACCTAAATGTTAGAAGTCATTATTCTGAAAAATGAAATTAGAGGTTACTTTTTATTTTTTCTTTTCCCTCCACCTCAGAATTTGAGCCTTTTAAAACAAAACCAAACAAAGAAGACTTTACTACAAGCAAGAGCATACATAATTAATAATTGTTCTTATTGATATTTATTCCACAACTATTTTATATAAATTGCTTAATTTGATTATTCAGTATAATTTATGAAGACTCTCCTATGTACCAGGCCCTGTGCTTGGCATTGGTAGTGCAATTGGTATAGTACAAACATGTAATATACATACATGTTTTTATCAAACAAATATCTAGCCACATGTTCTTCATTGACCTATGGAAGGTGCTGGAAATGCAAGCTCCTGTTACTCCTGCTCCTTTCCTAAATTTCTCCTTATTCTCCACCTTTTTTTAAAATGTCACTGAGAGTGGAATTACTCTACACAAGCTTTTTATCACTTTTTTCATCATTAGGGCAAGTAATGCTACCCGATGCCAGGGTATTAACTGCCTTGAGCCATCAAAACACAAAGATGCAGGCCTCATGTCCATTTCTTTGTGGCTTTGTGTTAAAAACCAGTAATGGTGCATCAGCCCCCACACTCCTCTGAGGCAGGGGCAGGCCTGGGGAGGTGTCAGTGAGCCCCTTTTGAAGACACTTGTATTTAAGAAGCCCCAAAGAAAACTGTGAGACCAGGCTCATCAAACAGAATAAACAAAGACTGATCCAACGCTCAAAGACCAGTCTGTAAAAGATGCTTAGATTTTTAGTTAAATATAGATCTTCAAAATGGGGCTTTTGTGTATGCCCCAGCTTCGGGAAGAAACCACCAAGATTATCAACTCCCAGCGATCACTGAAATTCTAATGTAGCTAAGTGGTGCTCCTTCACTGTCTAGGTGTAACATGTTATTTAGAAACATCTGCTGCCAAACCCACCCTGCTCCTTTCCACAATAGACAGCACATTAAAGAGCTTTCTTGACTGAATATTTGAGGTCCTTCCAGCACAGCCCCCAGCCCTGTGCCTCCCACTCTTGTTTCTGCACAACCTTTCAGTCCAGTCGATAGGCTTAAGTAGCTAGTCCTAGAATATGCCTCTCACTTCCCTATTTTTGTCTCTTTATCCTGAATCCCTCCTTTCTTTTCTCCACTTTATCCACCCTCCAATGAGAAGTGACATATTTCTTTAGGAAATTCTATAAGAGGACTTCAACTCCCAGAATGCCTTGCACCCTTGGACTCCATGTGCTTCTCTCTATAGAAATCGTTAAGCCATGAGTGGGTTTCAGGGGGAAGATGGTTTGGATTGGGTGGAGCTGTCAGTCCCTGTCCACACACTCTTAGAGTGTCTTCTCTCTCCAGTTCCTTACCATTCAATACTACTTTGGCTTTCTTGTTTTTTGCCTGCATGAGG
The DNA here is from genome assembly GCA_004027475.1 of Anoura caudifer. Lineage (NCBI taxonomy): Eukaryota > Metazoa > Chordata > Mammalia > Chiroptera > Phyllostomidae > Anoura > Anoura caudifer. The sequence continues at coordinate 124,800 of PVKU01003430.1, read as the reverse complement.
CAGCTCATCTAATAAAGAGCTTAGGTGGACCTTCAGTGGGTCCTAGGGTCTTTCTATGTTACAGAGCATAGAACCGGTAATCCAAGAAATGTGTAATTGTTACTTTATGATCTCATTGTTCTTTAACTTATCAAGACTTGAGTCCAACCAAGCAGACTTTGTGCTCTTATGAGGCAAGGATCATCTCAATGTTCCTTTTATCTCTCAGAGTTCCCAAGGCAATGCTTTGCCTATGTTAAGTGGTCAACAGATACATGTTTCTTGATTTCTTATTCAACACTATCAATGACAAAGTTGTCTAATAGAAATACCACCAAGTAAAAATGTGCCTTATAAACCTGCCTCTCGGGCTCTTTTCCCTTTGGACTCTCACCGGGACCCCTTTTATGGTCTGGGTATTCTCCAGCGATACTCAAGCTAGACTGATTGCAGCGGCTCAGATGAGAAAAGTGAGAGTGAAGAGAGCATAATGTCTTCAGTGTCGTTATCCCTCCTAATAGCATTTCTAACACGATTCTGGAACTCCATGGTAACTTTGTGACAGACTGTTTATTGTCCCCTGGTCCTATCTTCACTTGCCCTTTTTAGAAACAGAAATCTCACATTTTAACTGAACATGTGGCTGCCAAGCTAACATCATATCACATTGTCTAGCCTTCCTTGTATCTGGCCAGAGGCATAGGACTAACTTCCAGCCAGTGGGACATGAGCAAAAGTGACGTGTGCAAGTTTTGAGTCAAACCCTTTAAAAAAGGAATTTACTGAAATCCCTTTCTATCTAGTCTATCTTTCTTTCCCTTGCCCAGGCCCAAATGTACAGCATCAAATTGGTGCTCCTGTTTTGAAGATGACAACACCCTCCGGCCTAACAAGATGGAAGGAACTCTGAGTCCCTCAATTACTTCATGAAGCAGAACAACCCTCACACACTAAATTGCCAATTAATTCTGGGCTGATATATGTAGAAAATATAAAATTTTATCTCATGTGAACCACTGCACTTTCAAGTCTCTTTATTAGAGTAACTTAGCCTGTACACTAATTAATATATTTTCCAAATAAATAGGATTTGTTAAGAGCAACCTCTCTCCCTTAATTATACCATATACTTTACTTTTCAAGCTTTTGCACAGGATCTGGCTTCTGTCTGCATTTATTTCAATGTATGATGCTGCCTGAGGACATACTAACAGTATACAGGGTGTGTCACCTTCGCCAACTGGAACCTTGAGTGACAGAGTATGGTTTCTCTAGGATAAGCACCATGAAGTTTTGGCCTGTCTTCATTTTGTCTTTCTCTTGTCGGCAAAGCCTTAAATGCCACTTTACTTACGCAAATGCATACATGGTATGTTTTCCACCAAAGTCCCACTAGTCCGAGGCACCAGTTTTGTATGAGAGGCCTGCTGTATGACACGTTCTCCCGGAACAACATTACATCTAAGAACTGGGGTCCTAACAAGAGCACCCCAATCAGAGAAGCCAGGAGCTGCCTATCTCTTACCTCTCTACCTCAGAAAGACCTTCCACCTGGTTTGCTGAAACACCTGTGCTGGGGCCCTGAGCTGTCCCACCCTGTGGCCTGCCATGCTGTGAGGAAGCCCAGGTTAAACCTACACGCAGAGGCCACGGGGAGAGGCCTCTAATACTATATACAGACAGAGATGAGTGGTCAGCTTCCAGATGTTCTTGCCACCCACTGTTCCAGCTCCAATCATTGCCTGACTACAACTAGATGAGAAATTCTGAGCCAGAACTACCCAGCTGAGCCTTTCTTGAATCGCTACCTCATAGAAACCATGAAATATTATATGTTATCTTTAGCCTTGGGGTAGTTTATTACACAGAATAGATAACTAGGAAGGTTACCAGAAATACAGAGCCAACTACTCAGTTTTGCTGGGCCCCTGAGGGAAGGGGGAATTTCTGACCAGAGAGGCCTTGCTGCCAGAGAATTTTAGCATACAGACCACAGGGTCTGGAGTTAAGAGTCTTAGTCTTTGTTTACCCCTTTCTCCAACTTGCTTATAAGGGATGCCTTTATGCAATTCACTTGAGTTTTCCAGATTCCACGACTAAAGGAGCCTATGTGGTTCTTAGGAAGACTGTGAGGGTCAACAGGACACAGTAGAAACAATTCTCATGGAAAGTATTCAATAAATGTCACCTGTGACTTGCCCTGGTCTTGCTCAGTTGGTTGAAGTGTCATCCTATACACCAGAAGGTTGCAGGTTCGATCCCTAGTCAGGGAGCACGGGAGGCAACTGATCCATGTTTCTCTCTCACATCGATATTTCTCTCATTCTCTCTCTGTCTCTCTCCCTCTCTTTCTCCCCTTCCCCCTTCCTCTCACTCAAAAATCAATAAACGTATCCTCAAGTGAAGATTAAAGAAAACGTCACAATGTGGTTTGATTTCCTCATGCCCAGCTCATCTTCAGGAAGGTCTTTAAAAAAGTCAAAGCTGCTTGAAACGGATAAAAATTTGATGAGCAGACTTTCTTCTAGTGAAATAGTCTCAATAGGGTCAACTGATTCCCATTAAATGTCAGTTACCTTCTGACTTGTTGAAGAACAGATGAAAGGCCCTCCCCCTTCCATGATTTGCGGAGGGGACTGCTGCTTCCCATCTTAAATAGAGTCTGGAACTTCACAGGGACAGGGCCCCTTGCTTTTCAATAGCAGAAACAGTACAAAATGTCTTCTCTCCAAAGGGCCTCTTTTGTGAGCTTTGCTCTCCGTGAGATCTCAGGGAACATGTGCGGTCAGGATCATTTCTTCCAGCACCACACCTCTTCTCAAAATTCCTCCTTTGGCAGCCAGCAAGTCTTTTCTAATCCCTCTGGAAATAGCTTTTCCCTGGGGAATAATCACCCTAGCAACAAGGTGGGAAAGAACACATAACCATGTCCCGGGAAAGTGCTGTTTGAGGCCACCATGTAATGCCAATCCTTGCAGGGCATGGCGACTACTGGAGAAATATTGCCTTGATACAGAAATCAGGCTCTGCGGCTGCTCAGCATGGGTGGCCTGACAGTCAGGCAGGACAGTTCTCAACCTAGGTTACTTCTAATATTCAAGGATTAAAGGAAAATATTCAAAATTAATTGTTTTACTATAGATTCAGATATTTATCCTTCCTCTAACCAGACAGAAGCACAACCTGAAATAGTTGCCATCCTAAATAAGACTATTTTCTGAAAAGAACTGTGTCTGTGCTTTTACATATATGTAATTTGAATTGTTCAATCATTGTAAGTGTTGAGTGAAAATCTTAAGGAAGCTATTCATTCATTATAAGGCTAACCAAGCTCAATATTTTTGATAAAAGAGAGATGAGCCCAGATCATTGATACTGCACTAATTAGGATTCTGGAAATTTAATTAAATCGATATGTTGAATTCTGTGAAATTAATTTTGATTGCATCAAGATAACATCCCATAGAAAGACATAGATTTAGAACAATAGGTGGTATTTCATAGGCTATGTTTTGGGTAATATTTTTATCATCTTCCAATCTGTTTCCACAACCCCAAGCCAGAGTAGGAACACAAAAGAATTTTGTTTCTGGCTTTATTTTTTAAAAATCTAATGAAATGAAATGCAATTCTAAAGACTACCTTGCCTCTAATTTTAAAGGTATTAAAAACACTTATTGTTGGACATATAAAAAGATATATTTTTGAAAAGATTAATAGAATTGAGCTATTAGCAATCTTGAAATTGACTTTACTATTATAATTTTTAAGTGCTTCAGGCCTTTTAATGGAAGCTTTCAGAACTGCATCCTAAGTCATTTAATTTCTGTTAACACATCTGTCCTGGCTCCTTATTGGCATTTATTCCTGTGCCACCCACGTAGAACTCCAAATGTGGATCCAAGGACTGCTGAGCTGTGAACACTCTATTTGTATAATTCTGCCAGTGACCACCCTTAAACCTCAGAAGAATCAAAGGAAAGCAAAGATATGCTGAAATGTTTAAAAAAAGAGGGGAAAAAACCCAACCTTGAAGACACTTACAAGAATGTGAGTTCTCCTGTACTGTACCCTGTCAAATCGGGTTCTTAGGGTCAGGACCACCAATGCACAGGTTTTAGCTTTGGGGCTTCTGGGCATGATCTGCGGCAAAGTTGTATACACACATGTACCAGCCTGCCCAGCGCCCCACACAGAAACCGAGGCTAACCACAGCTGAAAGAGGAAACCTTCGTTTGGTGCAAAGAATAGGTGAATTGTGAGCCCTGAGTCAAAATACCTTCTCTTACCTTCCTCCATCCTAAAAATAGAATTTGTGTGTGTGGGAGCGAGTACACACTTGCAGGCGTGTACGTGTACATGCATGTGTGCGTGCTTTGTACCTTAAATCAGAATAAAAGGACGGAAACAGTAGGGCCTTCCCACTCAGCTCCTATGGATTAGGCAAGAGCTGAACAAAAACAACTTATAGTAGTCATTTGAACCTTAACTACTGACTTTCTTGCCAACATCACCAACAACACTAAAAGCTTTGTTTCATTTTTATTTCAATTTGCAATTTCAATTTTATTCAGTGCTCTGAATTAAAGTGAGGATAACATCAGTTAATTATAAGTTAATTTTGGCATAATCTGGAATGAATTAGATGATTACTTGGTTCACATAAATATATTGTAATCATAAATGGGAATTTTAGACTTTGAAGGGAGCTTTGAAATTATTTCCCATCTAAACCTCTCATTTTAGAGATGAAAAAAAAATGAAGATCTAGTGTGATTAAGTGACCTGCCCAAGGTCACACAGCTAATTAAAAGCTGAGTAAGAACTAGATTCCATGTCTCCAGCTTCTCCATCTGGTGTTTGTTTTTTCTATTACACCTCAACTTTTGATTAGTCATAATAAGAGGCAGCAGTGACCTGGATTGAACAAAATTGCAAATAAACTTGGTGTCCCCTTTCCTTGTTCCTGGGCTCCTTGAAAATGATACTGTCTTGTTTTGTTGTTTATTACATCAGCTTTCTATGCTCACACAGTATGGATTTTCAGCAGAGAAGGTGTTGAGTTAAATGCACTGAATCAATGGGGAAAAGCAACTGGTCTCTCTTTTGAGGAGCAACAGATTAATGTTAGCATTATGGACATCTTAGCATTATAGCATCTTAGCATGTTAGCATTATGGACAGTGAGGGAAGATGGCCAGCCAGGTGGAGAATGATGGGGGAAGCTCGTCTGGAATTGACATTTTCCATGTCTATTCCACAAGGAATAGACTACATGGAAGCAATAGAGACTTAACAGGAAAATACAAATAGCAGTATTATTTATATTATGTGAGTAAGTAATTTCTTTTTCTTATTATCCTTCTCAACTTGCTAATGAATGGTATTCTAACATGTATAACTCGCACAGTTGGTCCTTATTTCTCAGCTATAACTTAAGTCATCTCCCCCTTGTGTGTAGTACAACTAGCTCTGAGCTTATGAGGATTCAAAGTAGGTGCCAATTAAAATTTTAGCAGTGAGTATCACGGATGATAAAGAGCATGGGGCGTGAGAGTTTGGAGGCAAGGTGTAGCCCTGGATCCATCAGTAATGAGCTGTGTGACTCTGGACCAGGACTGCAACCCCACTGCTGAGTCCCATCTTCATTCCAGCTTTAAAATCATGTGACTCAATTCCTTTCTTAATGAATTCACAATTTTAGATCAGTGCCATGTTTACTGTTCTAAAGCAGGTGATGGCCTCATTTGAAGGGAGCAGACTTAACATACCATGTTATCACCATCACAAATGGAAGACTGCAGTCACATGCTGAGCAATGAAAAGGTGATGATGGGATTAAAGAGTGTGAAACAGGGTTCTGCCTCCCCACATGGAAGGCTGTAACAAACCAGGTGGGGAGACAGACCCCTCATAAGATAAGTGATGTTCACACGGATCTTGTCCATGCTAAGGGTCTAATAGTGACCAGTTGGTTTTATTTGGTTAATGTTTTTTTTTTTTTAATAAGCACTAAACTGGGTTATATAATCTTAAATTCCATCTGCATGCAGAGAGAGAGATGTGACCTAGACCAGAACCACATATCCTGAAACTGGAAGACAGCTATAATTTAGCCAGCCCAGGCCCCCCCTTGAGCAGACAGGGCCAGTGAAACCAGTGTGGTCACACAGGGCCGGGTGCTCAGAGGGCCCCCCAGTTGGGGTTTAATGCTCTGTGGTTGCTGTCTTAAAATTCTTAGTAATATTATCTTTGGATTTAAATGCTGTGAGTGAAGTGCAGTAGGACAGTGGGACATGTGCCAGGATCTTGGCCCTCAGCTCCCATCTGCCTTCCTCCATCTCCCTCTGCCTTCCCAGGTGGGATTCTCAGCAGCCTGCTCCCGCACTCTTGGGCCCCCCAAACACCGTCCAGTCTGCCCCTCCCCTGCCCCATGCGGGCTGCTGCCCTCCCCTGCTGGCCTGAGCCTGGACCCAGCACTGGGGTGGGGGAGGAGGGATGAGTGGTGGCCACTGCCTAGCCCTGGGTTGACAGCCCCATGGTGCATTCTTCTAGAGGGGGTTGTGCAGGGAGAGCCTCTTCTCTGCCCCTGAGGTTTAAAGATCCTTGGGGGTCTCAGCCCACCGGCTGGAAGGAGCAGAAACAGTACCTGTCTGGCCCCCACAACAGGCCCCCGAGGAGTCTGGGAGGGTCTGCCCTGCACCTGCCCCTATGCACAAGGATGGGGGAGCACAGCGTGGGTGGTTGGGGGTAGGGGGTGTCCTCTCTTCCTTCTCCCACCCTGCCTGAATAGATTTATATTTGTCCCTTCTTGTTCCCTGGAGGCAGGAAACGTCCCCTTTATTTTTCTAAGATGCTCTGGTAGTTGCATTTAAAATTGGCATGGCACAATATAAAAATAAGTGGGAAAATTCATACTAAATCTTTAATTATCTCAATTTCACTTTACTTGGGATGACATTAAATAGTAAATAAAAGCCCTATGATAAGGTTGAGAGAAAGACTATGGCAGAAAGGAAAAAGTTTCCAGTGTACCTTTAAGGGCACTTTCCCTCTGCTTTTTAAATGAGGCTCCACATTTTACTTAGCACTGGGCCTTACAAATTTTGCTCTCAGAAAGAGATTTTCATTACACAGACTAGAGTATTATATGATAAATGTATTATGCAGAGTTTTTTATTGTTTTTATTATGTATTACAATTGTGTAGTCAGAGTTGCTTACCCACCAACACAAAGAGAAAATTCCAGCCTAAAAAAGTTCACTGAGTTTCACCATGTTTATCTGTTACTTTCAGAAGGTTAAAGGATTCCCCCCAATCCCTAATCTTCTGCCCCTTTTTTAACTTTATTTTTATTTATTATTGCCTCTACCATTTTCTTGAAGAGTCCTCAAACTTTCAGAAAACTTGAGTTTTTAATACAGGAGGCTTGGAAACAGTCCTCCAGGACCACGTGCACACTAGCAGTCATTTGGAGGCAAAACTACTCACCAAGGAAGGGCGCACGGAGTGGCAGGAAGGGAGCCCCTGGAAGGATAAACAGCCCCCCCACACGACGCCCTGGCCTGCACCTCGGGAGAGCCGAGCCTGGTCTCCTCCGCTAGGTCTCACTGGCTGAGACAGCACGATAGCACTTGACTCATGGGAGGCAAGACATGAAAAGCGAATGGCAGTCATTGTTTAATATATGTTAAAGGAAAATAATATAGAGACAAATCCTATTACAGTAAAGCAGTTATAATTATGTACATGTAGATAGCACTAAGGAGCTAGGAGCTGGCAATTTTGTATTCTGCTGTCTTCACTTGACCTTAAAATGCCACCTCTCTCTGCTCTAATTTGCTTGATATTTTCTTCTCTTTGGATTAGTTGTGTCTGGTTTTGTGCCCAACACTCTTCTGGATTTAGAGTCATTTCTTTAGAACAGATTCCTAATTATTGGGATAAAAAACATAATACTGATAAATATTTTCAAATAGTTTTCCAAAAAACGTGACAGAAATTCCTACCCCTACAAACTTGAGCATTTTACAGCATTCTTTCTAACCCTTAGATCTGCCATCTAATGCATCAATTAATTAGTCATTTTCCAATTTCAAAGGAAATCATACCTCGTTTTAATTTGCATTGCTTTGATTACTAATAAGACTAAATATTTATTAGTCATTTTTAATACCTTGTATCTTTTTAAAGAAGGTTTTATCAAAGTAAAATTTACCTTTTTAAGAGACTGCCTTTATGTCCTTCTACGAGAACGGAAAGGCTACGATGGCAGAGATGGGCAGTGTTAGCTCTGGGCTCACACGCTCCCAGCACAGCAGTGCCAGCAAAAGAAACTCTCTGTCCCACACTGACTACAGCTGGCCTTGGTGGGATCTCACACACACGCTCTGAGCCAGTCTTCACAAGTGAAGGATAGAGCCGTACTTCCCTCTGTGAGGCCTGGCTCATGTGTCAACCGTGACACCGGGACATGGAGTCAGCCCCGTTAAGCTGGGAGCAACAAACATGTTGGTTCAGTACGAGCTGCTGAGCTGGACCAACAGAAACTACACAGTGTCTAACTGTAGGCATCATTGCATATAGTGTAAGGGTATTTCCACACCTTCAATTCAGTGTGAGTGCTTCCAGGCTGCAGAGAATTGAGGAACAAATCATCACAAAGTGAAAAGCAGGATATACTTGCAAGTGATCAATTATCAAGTGCTTAACTTTCCATAGACAAAAACTAATGCTCCCTTTTAGAACTAAGCATCTGCTGAAAGCAAGTATTGGACAAGATCTATTGTACACAGTACTTTATGAAAACATCAAGTCATATCCTTAATGCATGTCCAAATAAAACTTCTCTTGACAAATCAGTCACCATGAGCATTTCCTCTGAGTGAAATTTGTCTGGAGGGAAATAGAACAATATAAAAACCTTTCTAAAAAATAATAATGGAGCCCTAGCTGGTGTGGCTCAGTGGATTGAGTGCTGGCCTGTGAACCAAAGGGTCACCGATTCGATTCCCAGTCAGGGCACATGCCTGGGTTGCAGGCCAGGCCCCTGACAGGGGGCACATGAGAGGCAACCACACATTGTTGTTTCTCTCCTTCTCTTTCTCCCTCCCTTCCCCTCTCTAAAATAAATACATAAAATCTTTAAAATAATAATAATAATAATAGAAAAGTATCTTTTTAAGAGATATACTTTCAGTTTATAGGGTTCAGATGGATATAAACCATGAGAAGCTGATTGAAATGAATTTTGAAATCTTAAAGTTCAACACTGCATAGAAGTATACACTGAAAGACTTCTCTGAAAATGTAAATGAAAGGACCACATTACATAAGACTCCTTGTTAGTTATTCAGTCTTCTTAATCACACTCCTTTCCACTTATATTTTGATCACAAAGAGACTACATGTCATAAAACATCAATTCATATTTACTTGTGTCAGCCTGAAGTTTATGTGAGTATTGTATTTTTCACTGCTCCCTTTCATTGCTGAAAAAAAAGTGTGGGGACAGGGGATGCACAAAGAATCTAAGTTCTCTGAAGTCACACAATTACTAACAGAGCCAGAAACCCAAATCCTGTTTCCTCTACTCTAATCCACCAAATCCCTCCAAGAAGCATCATAACCCTCATCAATTGGATATTCAGAGTGTGCATTCCAATGGCTAGAGATCAGGCAAACTGTAAACGCCATCAGCAAGGCTAAATATGAATTAGTGAGCACCCAGAGCTGAACCCAAACTCCTTACTCTGAACACTCTGTAGTCAATCCATTTTTCACATATTTTCCTGAGTTCTCTTGGATATTATTATAGCTCTGGAAAGAGAGTTGGTTGGAAAACTTGGCAGCAACTGTGCAAATAAAATGAAATGAATAAGTTTTTCTTTTAAGAGAGTTTATTTCTCCAAAACATTGGTTCAGAAGCTGTGGAAGCAGCCGTATTTAATTAAACAAATGCTAAGAAACCTCATGTTTTCAGTGGAGCAGACGTGGTTTTTGCCATCTGTCTTTTTGCAACTGCAGTCTCCACAGAATAGATGTGGTAAAAAGGAATCATCATTGTTTTCTTCCCTAACAAACATTCTTCATGAAAATTGTCATCATCTTAACTACTGTCAGAATGAGCAAAATGGATAAAAAGGAGTAGAATTTCCAAGTAGGTTTCTGAAAAGGTCCTGATTTCTGTGATAGGCTGTCCGTTTCCTCATTTAAAATGCTTATACGGTTGTTGTCCATTCTGACACGAACGTGAAAAAACGGGGGCTTTTAGGCAGATGGATGAACACATGTTGCTTGATTCTGAAGACAGCAGGGTACCCGGAAGTGCCTTGAAAACCTATAGTTAAGAAAAACGCAGAAAAATGAGGTGCCACCTGTGCTATGATACAATGTAAAACAAGAATCAACAAGCTGACAGGATTTGCTTTTCATCTTGGATAAATTATGACGTGTGCAGGTAGTCTTTTTGTATTTGCAGAGTTAGAATAGTATAATGCTAATCAGACTCAGAGGGACATTTTATGGTGACCGGGAAAGAGGACTTTAAAAGCAAGTAGTCACTAGTATTATTACTGATTCTCACTTCTACAATTATTTACAATGTAGAATCATCTAAATCCTACTTCCATAAAGTCTCTTGAATTTACATATTTGTTTTTATTTCTGTCGTTATTACTCCAATCTAAAATGACATGATCTTATATCAAGACGGTTTCGGTGCAGTTGTATCTGTGCCTTCTTTCTTGCTAAGGCTGACTCCGAATCCCGAAAAGAGGTCCTGAGGTTCCCTCTCCCAACCCCATAAGTAATTTAAATAAAACTGCTTTATCTTTTAAAAAGATTTTAACATATGACTCTGGAACACTGTTTGCTTTTTTTTTCCCCCTAATCTTAAAGGTAAGAATGTGACTTGCATTTGTATAAGATTGTTGTTTGATACAAACGTGTCTCTGTGTTTGGGAGTCTGCATTCTGGACCTTATTAACTAGAGTCCAGAACTACATTCTGATGGATAAAAAGAGCCATGAACATCATACTTTCTCATTCATAAATATTTTTGAAAAAATTTTAAATGATAGACATTTTTTAAGATTTTATTTATTTGGCCTGGCTGTTGTGGCTCAGTGGATTGAGCACTGGCCTGCGAACCAAAGCATCACTCATTCGATTCCCAGTCAGGGCACCTGCCTGGACTGCAGGCCAGGTCAGGCCCCTAGTAGGGGGCACAGAAGAGGCAACCACACATTGATGTTTCTCTCCCTCTCTTTCTCCTTCCCTTCCCCTCTCTCTAAAAATAAATAAAATATTTTTTAAAAGATTTTATTCATTTATATTTAGAGGAGAAAGGAGGGAGAATGAAAGGGAGAGAAATATGGATGTACAAGAGATACGTTGCTCCATTGCCTCATGCACGCCCCCAGCTGGAGACTTGCCAGCAACCCAGACATGTGCCCCAGCTGGGAACCAAACTAGTGACCTTTGCAGGTTGGCACTCAATCCACTGAGCCGCACCAGCCAGGGCTTATTTGTAAATCTTAATCAAAATTTCAAGCTCAAGAATCACTGTGCACAATACAACAGAAATGAAACTTATGTGGCAATTTATATTTTTGCAAGAGAAAATGCTTTTGAGAAGCACACATTTATTTATTTTTTTCCCTGCTCAGCATCTATGGGCTGTTCTTTGGGGGACCAAGCCTCACCTACTGGGTATGCCCTTGAGAGGACTTAAATCAAGGAAATGAACATGAGATCCAGACTAGACCAATCAGAAGCTCTCTTCCTAGAATCTGAATCCTGAGCAAGTTTATTCATCCTGATGGCACTGATCTTAAGAACTGTCCATTGATTCTTGCTACCCATATTCATGGGGCTACTCTAATTCCCATCCTTTGGAGACCAGGTTTTTTGAGTTCTGGCAACAATACCCTTCTACTAATTTCCTTTTTTCTTTTTCTTTTTTTGTTTAAATTAGCCAGAATTCATTTTAGTTTGCTACTTGCAAACAGAGCACTCTACTCAATACAACTTCAGGTCAAGAAGGATGAGCAGGTAAACACACCTCGCCTCTGCACACAGCTATAGCAAAAAATACAACTAGACTGCAGAACAAATTCCACCCAGAATTGTCAGAAAATCAAGCTGCATGGAAGTGCAACAACAAGGATTTAAGGAAGCCACATTCATCCAGATGGGTAGGCAGGGCAGAGTCACAGAGACATGGAGAGGCATGGAGATACAGAGTTGCACAGAGAGGTGCAGAGATGGGAATGCATGGTCCCACATCCATGTGTGGTGGATAAAAAAACAGGAGGGAAGGACTTCTGGTCAAGATGGAGGTGTAAGTAGACATGTTTCGCCTCTTTGCATAACCACAAAAAGAATTCCAAATAAATCTCAAAATAAACAGCAGCCAGAACTGTCAGAAAATCAAACTATATGAAAGTCTGACAACTGAGGACTTAAAGGAGCCACATTCATCCAGATAGGTAGGAGGGGTGGAGATGTGGAGACAGGTGGAGAGGTGTGGTATGGTGCAGAGAGGCAGCAGCGGGACTGGCACAGGCAGTCCCACATTCACGTGTGGAGGATAAAAACTGGGAGGGATACCTTGGGAGTAAGCAATCCCATCCCCAGGCCAGACCACATGACCCAGGGTTCTAGTGCCAGGAAAATAAATCCCAGTAACTTTGGGCTGTAAAAACCAGTGGGGGTGGGGCGGCAGAAGAAACTGCTGGATTTTCAGGAACTCCACTTAAAGGGCCTGTATGGTCTTAAAATGTACACAAATACACCAGCTCTGGATTTCAATACCAGGGTGAAGTGACTGGAAATGGGGCAAGTGCCAGGGGAACCTCCAGAAGCCAGGCAGCAGCACAGTTCCCACTCCCAGTCCTCCCCACACACCGAGTCACAAAGTGATGAAGTGGGTGGCCCCCACCCTGGCAATTACTTAAGGATCTGCCCCACACAATTTATAGGTACCTATTTAACAATAGACTACACTACCAAGACAGGGAAGCAAAGTAGCTCTACCTAATACACAGAAACAAACATAGTGATGCTGCCAAATTAAGGAGACAAAGAAATATGGCCCAAATGAAGACCAGAACAAAACCCCAGAAAAAGAACTAAACAAAATGGAGATAATCAACCTATCAGATGCAGAGTCCAAAAACACTGGGGATCAGGATGGTCAAAGAACTCATTGAGAATGGCAACAACATAAAGGAAGAAAAGAAGGTTACACTAAGTTAAATAAAGAAAAATCTGCAAGGAACCAACAGCGAAGGGAAGGAAGCCAGGATTCAAATCAATGAACTGGAGCATAAGGAAAAAATAAACATTCAACCAGAACAGCACAGAATTAAAAAAAATCAAGGCTTGTATAAGAAGACTTTGGGACATCTCCAAACATGTCAACATCTGAATAATAGGGATGCCAGAAGGAGAAAAGGAAGAGCAAGAAATCCAAACTTTATTTGAAAAAATAATGAAAGAAAACTTCCCTAATTTGGTGAAGAAAATAGACATGCAAGTCCAGGAAGCACAGAGTCCCATACAAGATGGAAGTAAAGAGGTCCACACCAAGATACATTATAATTAAAATGCCAAAGATTAAAGATAAAGAGAGAATCTTAAAAGCAGAAAGAGAAAAAGAAGATCACAACTATGAGCATTAAAAAAAGCAACAACTGCCCTGACTGGTGTAGCTCAGTAGATTGAGTGCAGGCCTGTGAATCAAAGGATTGCGGTTCGATTCCCAGTCAGGGCACATGCCTGGGTTGCAGGCCAGTTTCCAGCAAGGGACGCACAAGAGGCAACCATACATTGATATTTCTCTCCCTCTCTCCCTCTCTCCTTCCCTTCCCCTCTAAAAATAAATAAATAAAATGTATTTTTAAAAAGCAACAAATTCATTACTATCAACAACTGAATCTAAAAACAAACAAACAAAAAAATCCCAAAAAACTAAGCAAACAACTCAAACAGGAACAGAATCATAGGTATGGAGATCATTTAAAGAGTTATCATCTGGGAGGGAAAGGGGGAGAATGGCGGAAAAGGTTCAGGAATTAAAAGCATAATTGGTAGGTACAAAATAAGCAGGGGGATGTTAAGAATAGTATGGGAAATGGAGAAGCCAAAGAACTTATATGCACGACCCATGGACATGAACTAAGGAGGGGATTGCTGGAGGGAAGGGGGTACCAGATGGAGGGTGGCAAAGGGAGAATAGTTGGGACAACTGCAATAACGTAATTAATAAAATATACTTTTTAAAAAATGGGAGAGAGAGCTTGGGTGTGAGGGATCCCAGGCCCAGACCACACTGCCCAGCCCAGGGTCCCAGCAATGAAAATAAATCCCCACACCTTCTGGCTATAAAAATCAGTAGGGATCAGGGCAGTGGAAAAAACTGCATCCTCTTTAAGGTCCCGCAACAGATTTAGGACTCACACAGACCCCCTGCACACACCAGGATTCAGCACCAGGGCAACAGCTGGAAGGGCACCAGTGGCATATGGGGAGAAAGTGAAGTGCAGCTGGGGAGACAGCATCCTCCTGGGCAAAACTCTATAGGCCAGGCATGGTATTGTCCCTTCTGCAAGCCCTGCGCCACCCAGAGCAACAGAGCAATGACATGGGTTGCCCTGCCCTGGCAATTACCTAAGGCTGAGCCCCATAAAACTTAACAGATGCACTAAGACAGGGAGTTAAAGCAGCTCTACCCAATACACAGAAACAAACACAGGGAGGCTGCCAAAATAAGGAGACAAAGAAATATGGCCCAAATGAAAGAATGGAATAAAACTCCAGAAAAAGAACTAAATGAAATGAAGATAAGCAACCTATTAGATGCACCGTTCAAAATGCTGGTTATCAGGATGCTCCAGGAACTCATTGGGTACTTCAATGGCATAAAAAAGACCCAAGCAGACATGAAGATTGCACTAAGTGAAATAAAGAAAAATCTACATAGAACCAACAGTGGAAGGATGAAGCAGAGTCAAATCCATGATTTGGAACACAAGGAAGGAAAAGCATTCAATCAGGACAGCAGGAAGAAAAAAGAATTAAAAAAAAAATGAGGAGACGCTTAGGAACCTCTGGGACATCTTTAAACATCCCAACATCTGAATTATAGGGCCAGAAGAAGAAGAGGAAAAGCAAGGAACTGAAAATTTATTTGAAAAAAGATAATGAAAGAAAACTTCCTTAATTTCATGAAAGAAATAGAACTCTACTTAATACAATTGCCACACCCTTTTAGTCTCAATACTAAGCTAATTTACCTTTTAAAAAACCCTAAATAGTACTGTAACCTTAATTTCACAGCAAAGTTATAAAATAATATAATTTAAAAGGAGAAAATCGGTAACACATGCAGTCTTGGTCACTCCTTTCTTTTTATGTCTTTTTGTTTTTTAAAATGTTATTAAATGTATTGCGGTGACATTGGCTAATAAGATTGTATAGTTTAGATAGAAGGTGGTGCTTAGACTATTCCAAGTTTTTTTTTCAAACACATATACACACACACCATTTGAATAGCCATTGAACTTGCTATTAGTCCAAAGTGAGGCAACTCAAACACACATTTCTCATTGATGTTAAGAGTATTTGCAACTGAAGATTCTTGGCTACTCTGCTAAGATTTCTTCTTACAACTCTTACCATAAGTAAGGGTCTGAATGCCTTCTGCCAAGTCACCCCTGGCCTTCAGATGGAGAGGGCAGGGGAGACTTGGGCCATTTTTAGCTCAGTTGCTACCCAATCAACTCTCATTTCATTTCATGATTGATCTTCTGAGAGACAAAATTCCTCTAGCCTCACTGGAGAATTTCAAGTAAATATTTCATTTTCCAGTTTACTTGTAATATCAAAGCTTAAGCATAAAATAATGAGACTTTGAAAAGCGAACAACAGCAAATGTACAGATCCAAAAGAATATTAAAGTAGATATTTTAAGATGCTATCCATTTTGTGAATAGAGCAAAATATATTTTTGTGAAACCTGTGTTAGAATTGGTCTCATTATTTTTTTGACCACCACAATACATAGTGTCAAATGACCTTTTTTTGTGTCTGAAAAATCAAGTTTATCCCCAAAGAATGAAAATATGGTCATTTTCCAAATAATAGTCAATGTTGCCGAACAATGTGTATAGTAAGATCTCATTTTGTAAAAACAAACACAAATATGTTCAAGACACATTTTTCCCATTTTAGTGTAGCATCTTTTATTTCTAAAAAGCTATTATTAAAATAATGGTTCATCATGTAATTATTAGTATCTGAGAAATGAAAAATATTTTAGAGAATCCCAGTGTCCCCAAGTGTTCCATCCTACTTTAATATTCCTCGCTATTAATATCCAAATCAATTGGCTCAAATTTCTGTCCCATGTCTGCAGCATCCAGCCCTCATCTCAAAGGATTTCTTAGATCCCTATCATCCTCTCTTGGTCCAAAGAGCTGCTCCAGCTATTTTTAAAAATATACTTTTCAATTACAGTTGACACAATATTATCTTTGTTTCAGGTGTACAACAATCTGATTGAACATTTATATACCTTATGAAGCAATCATGCTGAGTAAATCTAGTACCCATCTGACTCCATGCATCGTTTGTCACAATATTATTGACTATATTCTCTATGCTGTACTTCACATCTCTGTGACTATTTTATAACTGGCAGTTTGCACTTCTTAATCCCTTTCACTTTTTTCACCCAACTCCCCGCCCAGCTGGGGAGCACCAATTCATCTTCTGTATCTATGAGTTTGTTTTGTTTTTTTTAGAATCCATATGTAAGTAAAATCTGATGATATTTGTCTTTCTATGACTTATTTCACTTAGCATAAAAACCTCCAGGTCCATCCACACTGTCAGAAGTGGTTCTGTTTTACCCGTTGTAGACAGAGCCACATCTGTATCCATTCATTCATCTATCAATGGACACTATGAAATGGACACGGCCATTTTTGACCCACATGCATCATCTTGCCCTGTGTTTCTGAACTTAGGTAGTTCTGCACTGTCTTCATTTCCCAAGCATTGTTAACACAAAACTTTATGGAAGTTCACACTTTTACTGGAATATGAGGAAAACAAGGACATATTACAGGCCAGCACAAAATAGTAAGTAACATTAAGCAGATTTTTATAAATATTAATTATTCTTAGCTATCCCAGCCCTAGGGAGTTTCTCAATGGCAGTTTTCTCCCTGGGCTCCACTTTCCAAGATATTTTGGAGGATCTATCTCTCCTTGATGTGTACTTCTTTTCCCAAGTTCCTCCTCGCTCAGGTCTGAGAGGGCACCTTAGAACCTCTCTCTCTAGTTGCTGGAGGAAACTCAGTATTTCTAAGGTATGTTATGCAGAATAGCCTCCACTCCACAATGGATTCACAGTATTATTTCGTATCAGAAAACAAAGCCATATATTTACTTCAAAACAATTATGGCATGGCTGAGGGGATTTGGGGGTGAGTGGGGTGCACAGATGGAAGGGACTAGACATGTGTTGGTAATCATCAAAGCTAGTTGATAACCTCATAGTACTGATCTTTCTACATTTATCAATGTAATACAATGATAAAAAAAACTTTTTAAAAAGACAAACAAATGACACTTCTGGGTAAAATATAAAGAGGAGTTGTTTTTTTTTTTTTTTTCTGTGGAGGTAAACATCTCTCTTTTGGAAGTCAGAAAGTGTCTGCGGGGCAGCTCTTACAAATGGTAACAAGTTGTTTAGAAGCACTTACTTCCAATCCCACTTATTGAAAAGGTTCGTTAAGGTGGTTTCATAAAAGATGTAAATTCACAAACATTACCTCTCTCTTTCCTCTTTCTGAAATTCTGCACATGCTATTCCCTCCACCTGGTCTCTTCCCTCCATATTTACGTGCTGACTTTTAGCTGTATTTCAGATCTCACTTTCTTTGGAAGGCATCCTTTCCTAGACAAACTTAGGTTCTCCTGTTCTGTGCCCTCATAGCTATTTTTCCTTCCCCTTCTCAGCACTCACCACACATTATGTGTTTGTGTTTATGCATAGATTGTACAGTCCACGAGGGCAGGGGCCAAATATGACTTGCCTGAGGCAATAGCCAGAGTAGTTAGCATAGTGCCCGGGACATGGAAGGCATTCAATAAGCGTTTGTTGAATAAACAATTGAGTTGATGGAATGATACTGGGTAAAAGCACTATCCTAGTTCTTAGTTCCTGTAAAGCAGATACAATACCTATGTGTGGAAGAAGGGAGGTGAGGAAGCAGAGATTTAGAAGCAGAGTTGTTCAAAAAGGAAAGGTAAGTCCATGTGAAGTGGAGTGGAACATATATAAAGCACTCAAGGTGAGAGCCCTTACCTTCTCAGGGAAATAGGGGGTTCAGAGCACAGGGAATGAATGGCAAACAATAAAAACAACTCACATACAAACAACTTCGGGTTCTTTTCAGATCTGTTGTTTCCTTTCCATCTATCGTCATTGTATTCATGTGTGACTTACCTGTAATATCAGTCATTATAATATATAATATAGGAACAGTACCCCGGAACAAAGGGCATTGAAGTATATTATTTTAAGATAGAACCTATTTTTATGTGTTAATTCTGTGAGAGAATGAACCAAAAAGGTACAAGAATGGGTAATGAATTGTTCTCTTTTGTGATTTATGTTTCTGTACATCTTTGTGTGTGTGTGTGTGTGTGTGTGTGTGTGTGTGTGTGTGTGTGTGTTTGTATGACTTTTGGGGAAAAATAACACCCTCATTGGGCTGCTCTGTTGGACATTATGTAAATTTAAAAAGCAGCATCAAAATTCCCTCCCCCCGTTATTGAGTTGTCAAGGTTTTCTCTGGCAATTTTCTAATATTCCCCCTACCGTCACAGCGGCACTGATTTCTTCATCCCTAACTCAGAAAAAGCATTAGGGCTAGCCTTGAAATGAAGGTTTTCATAATATTTAATCTTTTTTTCTTCCTTTGCTGTAGCTTAAGTCCCATTACTCCTGGTCCTGTCCTTGTTGACTAATGAGGATAATTGGTCCCTTTCCTCCTGAAAACATCCTTTTATGTATTTTGGAGAGTTATTATGGCCCTTTTCAGCCCTCTCTTCTCTAGGCAGAACAGGCCTGATTCTCTTAACCTCTCCTCCCAGGGCTGATTTTGCAAACCTTTGATCATTTTTGTTCTTCCCCTCTGAACTCCCTCCAATTTGTCTGTCTCTTTCAAAAGGTGGTGGCCAGGGGAGAATTCAGTCCTTCATTTGAATCTTAACTGACGTGATATTAACCTGGCCAAGGCTTCGTGAATGTGTAATAGAATCTGAAATATTATTTAACCAAATTCTAGTATGGAAGTCCCCTTCACTTAAAAAAAAAAAAGAAATTTTAACTCAACACTCAGTGTTCTTTAGTCTGCACCATAGGGTACCACAATACATGAAACACTGTGAGATATCAAACAACAGCGAACAAAACTTGAGTTGGAGATACAAGACAACATTTTTAGAGTAGATGAGCTTCCTAAAGAGAAATAAATAGAGCTTTTCAAATACTGAGGAAGATTTCCACAAAATTCTGTCATTCTGCTCTGCTGTGTGGACTCACAGGTTTGTAAAAGACTTTATTCTGTGTTTACACTGCTTTGAGAATCTCCTGGGAGTAAGCAAACTTTCACAAAAACCCAACTTGATCGAAGGCTCATTGTGTTGATTTGCATCACAGCTTAACATTGCACTAGTGGTTACCAAAAACTATAGCCCATCCGCTGGCTGGACAAAAGGAGACAGGGCTTTTCCACCGGAACATGAGACAAGATTAAGGAATGGTTTAGAAGAAGATAGGTTTTACATTTTCACACCATTACAAAACTAAGGTTGTGCCAAAATAATCTACTTGAGTCCTTTCATTTGTACTATTTCTTCAAATTAAGTAATTTAGTAAACCCCTAGCCCCCCAAACCAAGGAAAATACAAAAAGACATATAAAGCATCAACCCTTGCTTTTGCAGGGTTTGACCTCTAGCAGATGAGACAAGATGAAGAAGCAGGAAATATGGTGGTACTTCAGTACTCATTGTTAATTCGTTCCAGAACTGGTCACAACTGCTAAAACCAACAAGTACTGAATGAATTTCCCCATAAAAAAATGTTCTCCTGTGGGGCAGCGTCATGACTCATACAAGTTCTAGCAAGCGCGACAAGCCCCAGGCAAGTGCTGAATGCTAAAACATTCTTATCTCATCCAAATGTGACATTTGATGAGGTCTGAAGCCAACTCGTACCAAGGCACAACTGTACTAGAAAAGCAGTTTAATGCTTCACCGTGGGGGGCTAAGTATAAATAAAATAATAGTTCAGAGGACAGAATAAAGAAGAGATAGATGGCTTTGTAGAAGAGATGGGCTTACAGTGAACCTCAGAAAATAGGCAGCAGAAAAGAAAGGGAGAGAGAAGAGGAGAAACAAAGGCAGGAAAGGAGAAAATAATATGATGGGTCTCCAGAGGACAGAGAGGAAACTGATTTGACTAGCATAAAGACGTGAGTTGAGGAACTGTGAGAAACGAGTAAAGTGGGCCATTCTGATGGGCATTTAAATTCAATGTGGCGGACAACTGGGGGCAACTGAAGGATTGATGAGAGTTACTATTCGGGAAGGTTAGTCTGGTGGCAGCCTCCCGTATGGATGGGAAGAAGTGGGCAGGGGCTGTGCTAAAGCAAAGGGAGCACCTGTGAGCATTCTATCCATCAGCAAGCACTTTGGGCTGTCAAACTTGTCCTTTTAAATATTTGAGCCCAATTATTCTCCCTTTGCTATACGGCTAGGTGACTTCCATTCAAGTCAGAAAAATAGTCAGCTAAACATTTCAGTCTTAATCCATCAACACATGTATTTGAAGCAACTTAGAGACCTAGAAAGACCATTTAAGTGTGGATATTAATAGAGATTCAACTTTAAATGCTTAAATCTGATAACATTCTTTCTTTGGAAAGAGAAAGGAAAGGGGCT
Source organism: Anoura caudifer (assembly GCA_004027475.1). NCBI lineage: Eukaryota > Metazoa > Chordata > Mammalia > Chiroptera > Phyllostomidae > Anoura > Anoura caudifer. The sequence continues at coordinate 103,798 of PVKU01003430.1, read as the reverse complement.
GGGGTGAGGAGGAAAGAGAGAAAAGGAACTGGGAAGAGTGGGATGTGGTGGGGGCAAGAGAGGGAGGTGACCACTAGATGTCATTCTTGCTAGGCTACCTCATTGGGCTTAAAATAAACTGAGTTTTCAGTACAAGAGAAAAACTTTAAATGTATAGTACTTACAAAATACTCCGCACCCCAGCTCTCTCCCACATCAAATCTCTGTCCAAAAGGCACATGCAGGTTAACCATCTGAGGGCATATAGTAATTTCTAAAGTAGGCTGGCTGCCATTGTTGCAGTCTTATTTTTAATCCAGCCTCCTTCCTGAGCACTGGGCATTGCACGGGCTGGGCGCAGGGCTGGGCTGTCACTCTTTAAGCAGCATACCCAGTCATATTGACTTAGTGGGTTAGTGCTTTTTCAAGTGATTTTTAACAATTTAATCACTTAGTATCTGACGTGGAGTGCTCAATTTAGTTGCACATGTCCCAGGTCCATTGCTACAGAATCCCAGAGTTCTCTGCATTGCCTTTTCACAATGTAGGTTTATTTAATATGGTGGGCAGTTTGGAAGCTCAAAGCACACTTTCTCATGGTTTACACAGTCCTCATTACTGAGCTTTAATGATATTTCAGATATTTAAATTATTCTACATGTTTAGGCTATAGCCTGTGTTCTGAACATAACATTATTCAACAACATGTTTTGCGTACCCAATAAAGGCTCTCAAGTAGCACTGTGGGTATTTTTTTGTAAATAGACACTCTATTAAATACCTTATGAAATATTTAATGACCATCCCCTATGGCAACTGAATTGTTTTTAACCCAAATTCTTGGGATCTTTTTCTACTCTTGAAGGATACCATTTAAATCAAGGTGCTGGGAAGCCAGCCACGTACTAGAATAGAAGCCATCTTCTGTGTCTGGCTGTTCTGCTGTCTCCTATTTTTCTTGGGGTAACAGATACTTGTGATTCAGCTCTTCAGTTTCTATCTCTGATTATAATTCCATAAAACAGCTAAAGTTGGAATGTCATAATATAGTTTCATTGAATTAAGGCGATTAAAGATGAAGATGTATTTGTTCTTCAAATTCATGAGAATGGTTATTGGAAAGTTGTTTTTTTTTTTTAATTTATTTTTTGATGCTTCCAAATCTGAGTGTTTTTTTACAAGAACGTTGGGAGGCATATGGAGCCAGGTCTCTGTGCCTTGTAGAAAATATTATCGTTTTTTCCAGGCATGTGCATCCCTGGAGAGCTACTTGGTCACTTCCTCAGCTGGACTCCTAATTGCACAAAGTCAAAGGCTCATCTCACAGTGTGTTCTGATTCACCTCGCACTGTGATTTCAGTGCACCAGACATTCCAGGTTCAGGGCAACGTAGAGAATTCAGAGGACTCCAAGGGCAAAGACCTTCGAGGTCCCAGATGTGATGAGCCGACCCAGAGTGTGCAAGCAGCCAGCTCCCGGAGGGCACTGTGATACACAAGAGGAAACTGTTCTTTCTCCCCGCCTCTGCCCTCCAAAGACTTTCTTTTCTTTCCATTTAATCTAACTCACCACAAGGGCAGATTCAGGCTGACAAATTCCTTCAACACTCTCCGTGCAACATAGAGCTGAATGACCAGAAATGTTGACCTCTCTGTGTGTGAAGGAGATGTGAAAAAGTGCATCAATTTCTATTCTAAATGCCCTATAGGAACTTACTTCTCTGAAGCACTATATATATGAGGAAAGATAAAAAACCCCAGAATTTATTTATTAAAAATTGTGTATTCTTACATGTTTAAATTTCAGTCACCTTCAAAGTACCCTCCATTTGATGCAATACAGAGAACCTTTTTCTACTGCTCAAAACAGTTTTTGAACTCATCAGTTTTGCTGCCTTTTGGTGCTTCTGTCGTTTTTTGTTTCCCTTCTTCACATCAGCAAAATGTTTCCCTTTGAGGGATTTTTTTGCCTCAAAAATTCCGGGAAAACAAACAGAAGTCTCTCAGGCAAGATCAGGTGAATAGGGAGGGTGGGGTATGGGGGTCAAAAACTGCTGAAGCCTCAGTGTGGTGTGGGCAGGTGTGCCTGTAAATCACCCATCACGAAATGGGCAAATGCATTGAAAAAGTCTTCAAAAAAATTCCCTGAAGCTGAACACAGCCTCTTACAACAACATCAGCTGGTACACTGATACGGATGGGTTCCTAGAACACTTACCTCGTGGGAAAAGCCTGTACTACAAGGGGCCTGTCCTCCAGGAGATAACTCCAGTTTTTTCTTAGGCTCTTCCTGGTACAATGAGATGAGTTCTTGTGTTGATTTTTATATTTAGATTTTTATACATTGATTTAATTTCAAAGAATGAATGTACATTTCTTTTTGTAAATAAAAATGAAGATACAAAAAGAAAGAAATATTTATATTGGCAAAATAAAATGAGACTTTGAAACAATATAAATAACCTAAAAATACTTGCGATACAGAACAAAAATGGGGTTATTCTGTTTGCCATAATTATATATAAATTGAAGGTTTATAAATCTGAAAATAAGCTTATTATCATTCAGTTATCATCATCGTTTCTTCTTTAGCAACAAGCCAGAAGCCTTAAGCAATCTGAAAAAGCTGATATTGTGGGATCTGTATTTTAAAAAGTAAAATATCTACCCACTGATATTATGGAGTCTCCATTTTATAAAGTAAACTGTTTACCCACTGATATTGTGGAGTCTGTATTTTATAAGGTACAATGTTCACCCACAAAGAGAGTTTACATATTTTCCGTTAATAACATTTTCAGGAGTTTGTTAATTCTATTGTAGGCTGCCTCAGAGCAACAAAAGAAACTACTTGTAATCCTCCATTCTATCAGAAGCCATGCAAAGTTTTCCTACTTTATATGATGCAGTAATATTTGTAATGTAGATGGTTATTTCCACTTGAGGTCAAAATGTGGTAACAATAGAAAATTAGACATTTGGCAGAAATCCCAGGTTTTAAGCTTAAAGAAACAGAAGAACTTTTTGATCATGGGTATCTTGAAAAAAAAAAAAAAACCCAAAACTTTGCATTTAGCTATATTAAAGTATCTTTGCAAATTAACAATTCATTATTGCTGGTGAAGTTGATGGAATGTCTTACTCTAAACTAAAATTTAATAGTTCAGATGGAAAGCCCAGATTAGAGGGAACAAAGCAATTAAAACTTTATGCAAGGCGTCCCGGGAGACATGCGCTCTACATGGCAGCTTGTCTGGAGTCTCTTTGGAAACGCTCTCTGTCCGGATGCTCCCACACTCCACATGGGCCCCGTGCCAGTTGCACACCACATCCAAGCACAGAGGAGGGATGTGAAATCCAGAGATTGACTTGGCTTTCCCAAATCCAAACTCTGCACGGTCAATAAGAGGGAGGAAGGAGCTTGTGGCTGCACAAAGCACGTCTCATAAACTGTTTCACAGCATTTAAAACAAATTTTAAATATATTAACTGCTACATTTACATCTGTTTATCCTTTTAGGTGTTACTGTTGGAGGGTGTGCAGGTGGTTCCCTCCATAAAGATACCCAGACAAGGGTGCTCAGGTGTGAGTAGGCTGAGCTCTGGCCAGGGCTGTGGGACCTGAAGGAAGGGGCTCCTTGCTCCAATTCAAACAAGGCAACTACATGTGCTGGCAGCAGCCTTCCACCATTTCCACTGTGCCCAGTCCTTTCTCTCTAGTTCAACCCATGCACCGCAAGAGAAGAGGCAACATTGTATACCAGTATTTCCTTGTGTAAACTCCAACAGTTTAGCCCCGCTCCCAGCAAATCACACATTTGGCGAAATAAGTTAATAACTTATTAAATAATAACTTCATAAATAAGTGAATAAGCTAGTCACTCAACAACTCTGAGATTTACAGAAATCAGTACATTTTAGAGAGGATACTTTCAGGCTCTGTCTTCAACTGTGAATGTAAATGGCTAGTAATCACAGAGACCAGAGAGAGCTGGGCTTTTTAAGTACTACTCAGGGGTTGGGGTAGAAGAACTTCATGAAGCTGCGCTTTGAGGAATCTGAAATGCCTGAAAAACCACCCAGTGAACATCTTCTCTGCCTCGCTGCAGAACACTAAAAGTCCATCTCCTGTATGGGCAAAAGGGTATATTCTCAATGGAAGTGCAAGTGCCCGCAAGCAGGCAAAAATTGGTTGTTGGGGGCAGAAAAAAATTACTATATATATAACAGATAGTCCATGAAAGGATATTCTGTTGATTGTAGTAGTAAAATTTCATTGGGAAAGAGATTAGGAAAAGTTGTCTCTAAAGGCTCGTGGGGGAAGGAGGGTACCATGAAGAAAACAGGTTGAAAAACACTGGTCTCAGGCATTTTCCTCAGAAAAGTTCTATCAAGATTATGTTATCAGTAAAAACACAATCAAATGGCTGACAAGCAATTATTGAGCAACAATACATGCAGTATTCTATATGAGCGGTTATAAGAGAGCCAAAGAGATACAAAATGTGCTTCCTTTTTTTAAAAGTATTCGTATGTGTATAGATTAGTTGGATAAAGAGAATCTAACACAGGATAAATAGTTGCTGATATCGATAGCAACATCTGAGTATATAAAACTATTTAAAATACAGGGTGGGACAAAAGTAGGCTTATAGTTGTTCATATGGAAAGTGATACAATAATTAATAAATAATAATAGAAGAATAAACTCAGTGTTCTTTGTGTTCACAACTGTAAACCTACTTTTGCTCCACCCTGTATTTTAACGGTGTGAAACAGTTTATGAAAAGGGGTGAATAACTGTACAACAATAAGGTCAAGGGTAGTTCAAAGGCAAGGAAGATTAGGGTGGTGATCAGGGAGGGTTTCATATAGCAAATGGGATTTGAACTGGACCCTAAAAAAGAGAAGGGGTTTGACTCAATAGAGAAGAGATGGAAAAAATATCCAACAAAGTAGCTTTGGGCCCTGGCTGGTGTGGCTCAGTGGATTGAGTGCAGGCCTGCAAACCAAAGGGTTGCTGGTTCAATTCCCAGTCAGGGAACACATACCTGGGTTGTGAACCAGGTTCCCCAGTAGGGGGCACATGAGAGGCAACCACACGTTGATGTTTCTCTCCCTCTCTTTCTCCCACCCTTCCCTTTTATCTAAAATAAATAAATAAAGTCTTTAAAAAGAAAAATGAAAGTAGCTTCGGGGACTTGCATCAGAACACAGAGTAAGACTTTCAAGCCCAGAAGGAAAACGAAGTCTCAAAGGAGTGAGGAGAGAGTTTAGAGATCTAAGCCAAGTTTTGGGCAGTTTGATGGTTGCAGTGGGACCTTCTTCTTCTTTTCCATCAAAAATTTTTTTACAGTAGCAATCTTAGTGCATGTGAAGTGACATCCTGTGTTTTTTTTAAATTTTACATTTTTTATTAAGTAAAATACACATAACTTAAAATTTACCATTTTAATCCTTTTTAAGTGTACAGTTGAGTGGCATTCCACATGTGCCACCATCAGACCCATTGCCGGCGGCACATATGGAACCTCCTCACCATCCCATGCCGAAATTATCCCAGGGGAGTCAAACTCACTTTCACCGGGGCCACATCAGCCTCACCGTTGCCTTCAAAGGGCTGAATGTAATTTTAGGACTGTGTAAATGTAACTGCTCCTTAACAGTTAAGCGAGAGCTTGGCGCTGCCACTGGGTAGAAACAAGGTACCTGGCCAGGTAAAACAAGGTGGAGGGCCGGATTTGGCTGAAGGCTTTGTGTTTGCCACCTGTGCTCTATGCATTAAATAACAACTGCCCCTTCCCCTCTTTGCCCACCCCCTGCTAACTCCTGTTCCTCGTTGTCTCTATGCATGTGATTTTTTAGGTATCTTGTATAAGTGGAATCACACAATATTTATCTTTTTGTGTCTGGCTTATTTCATTCAGTACAATGTCTTCAAGATTCACCCAAGTTGTAGCATGTGTCAGAAATCTATTGCTTCTTAAGGCTGAATAATATCCCATTGTATCACACCTTTCCTTCCTGTTCCTACTCTCGATAACTGAAACTGGGAGACTAAAGGAGCAGGCATCCTCTCAAATACTATAGAACGCTACTGTCATGGGGAGGCCAGGTTACTCCAGGTTGAACTATAGTCACTGAGAAGACCCGCTAAATTAGGGTAGATATAAAGGCTCTCAAGAAAACACCCCTTCATCCCTGATTGGTGTGGCTCAGTTTGTTGGGTGTCATCCTGCAAAGCAAAAGGTCACTACTTTGATCCCTGGTCAGGGCACAGGCCTGGGTTGTGAGTTTGGTCCTGGTCGGGGTGTGTGTGAGAAGCAACCAATCAAAGTTTCTCTCTCACATCGATGTTTCTCTCCCTCTCATTCTCCCTCCCTTCCCATCTCTCTAAAAATAAAGAAATAAAGTCTTTTAAAAAGAAAAATAAAGGAAACTCTGCTTCAGAGAGGGAGAGTGATGCAGAGCCAAGCCCACAGAACATGCAGACCAGCAACCTGCACCCCTGGCTTCCGATGGGGAGGCTCTCCCAGGACAGTTGCAGGGTGGCAGCTGCCACAGTGACTGGGAAAGGCCAGGCACTACTGGGGATTTAGGCAAGGAGAAGAAATTGTATCCCTGGAAATAAAACCAAAGAGTGTCCCGGTAAAATGCAACTGTTATTTTGACACCCAGGACTCAGAGGGGAAAAGGCGGCTTGATCCAACTCAGACTTACAAGATGGGTTAGAAAAAAAGCTAAAAGGTAAGAGGATAAGGTGGTTATTGTGACATGGTAACAGAAAGAGGCAACAGGACATCCGATTACTTCTATAGGTATATCAGCTAACTACTCTTATATTTTAAAAAATAAAATGTAGTGGCATAAAATAGCAATATATTATTTCTTGTGAATCTGTGAGTTGCCCAGAGGATTCTGCCCAGCTGGGCCAGGCTTGGCTGATCTCCGCTGGGCTCGCTTATGAGTCATCTGTTATGTTAGCTGGGGACTGGCCGGTGTAGGATGACATCTCCTGAGATGACTCGAGTCCACATGTGGTTTTCTTCTCCAGGAAGCCAGTCGGGGTTCTTCTCATGGTAAAGGTGGAAGTCTGGAAGAGTGAACACAAGCAATGAAACGCTTCTTGAGGCCTAGGTTGGAAACTGGCATGTCATAATTTCTGCATGTTCTTTTGGACAAAGAAAGTCACAAGTCCAGCCCAGATTCAAAAAATAGACTCTAAATCTTGATGGAAGGACCTGCAACTTTACATTACAAAGGAAGTGAATCCAGAGAGGGATGGGAAAATTGAGCCATCTTTGCAAGCTATTGTCCATAGAAGGAAAAATGTATTGAATAGTAAGGCTTCAAATTTGCAAATTATATGTGCAAGAAAAAAATGCTCTTTCTTCATTTTTTATGACCAATCTTATCTTCCCCATGAGACTTTTGCTCTAAGTATAAATCTTGGGTTAAGAAAACTTAAACTTCAAGTGTCTTAGTCTCCCTGTTTTATAGTCACTTTGCAGTAACTCAGTCTCTTTTTGTGTGTGTGTTTTTTTTTAAAGATTTATTTATTTTTAGAGAGAGTGGAAGGGAGGGAGAATGAGAGGGAAGGAAACATCAGTGTGAGATAGAAGCATTCATCAGCTGCCTTCTGCATGCCCCTAACCAGGGACCTGAACTGCAATTCAGGCATGTGCCTTGATGGGGGATTGAACCAGCAACCTTTCAGTTTATGGAATGATGTCCAACCCACTAAGCCACATGAGTCAGAGCTTAGTCTCCTTTTGAAAGCTACTTTATCCTTCAAATTTTCTCTCTCCCACTGTTCCTCCCCAAGATGGCATCTCATTGTTAGCAAGGCTCAGGGAACATCATGGCAATGGGTGGAAAACACTTGGGGTCAGGATGCAGAAATGACCTAAATGTTCATTGACAGAAAAATAAAGAAAAAATATATAGGCACATATGTACACATATATATGTGTATATATAAATATGTATATAGATGTATATATAATGGAATATTATTCTGCCCTTAAAAAGGGCTTTCCTTTTTCTTTCAATTCAAACTCTTCTATATTATATTTCTTTTCTACCCTAGGGAAGAATTTCAAAGCTTACCCATCACAGGTAGAAGATAAATCTTCCTTATACTATGGAGAAAAGTGTGTGTAAGTTGGCCAAACTTGGATGTAAAATCTATGGGACAATTAGAAATTAGGCATGGCCTGAGATAAAAATCTATCAGTTTAATGTGCTCCCCCTTAAAGAAAACATTAAAAAATAAGAAAAAAGGGGTAATCAAGGGTGACTGCAAAGTTTTCCACCCTTGTGTCTGGGAGAATTTTGGAGTCCTTCTTGCCTGAGTTGGAAGTAATGATCAAATCCTTTGAGATGCCTGCATGAAGATGTATAACTGGAATTCAGGGGAGAGGTCTGACAAAGAGAAGTAGACTCCAGGCTCATGTGCATTAATAAGCTCATACACCAAAAAATTCAGCTGGATGAGATGTCCCAGGAATAGGACACTGACAGGCTTCGTGTGTGGGGAGGTCAGAGGGGTCATCTTTAAAAGCAGTAATCATCCCTGGCTGGTGTGGCTCGGTGGTTTGAACGCCGGCCTGCAAACCAAAGGGTTGCTGGTTCAATTTCAAACCTAGGGCACATGCCTGGGTTGCCAGCCAGGTCCCCAGTAGGGGGTGCGCAAGAGGTAGCCATACATTGATGTTTCTATCCCTCCCTTCCTTTCTCCCTTCCCCTCTGTCTAAAAATAAATAAATAAAAATTTTTTTTTAAAGTAGCAATCAGAAGAGTAAGAGAGGAACCACTGAAAAGTAACTTTGTTGCGCCAATGCATATAGGTACCTACCATTGAAGTAGACACCCAACACTGTCTTTAGAAGAAAGAATTAATGGAAAAAAGGAAGGAAGGCAGAAAAGAAAGAGGAAAGACTAGATCAGGATAGGGTAATGCCAGGAAAGCCAAGTGTGGCAGACAGGACAATGGCCACCCGAAGATGCCTGTGTCTCAATCCTTGCAACCTGTAAACATGTTACCTCATGTGGGAAAGGGGACTAAGGTTACAGCTCAGAGATGCAAAAATCACCCTGGATTACCTGAGTGAGCGCAATCTAATCACATGAGCCCTTAAAAGCAGAAGAGCGGGTCAGAGAGATGCAACATGAGACAGACTCCGTTTGCTGTGGCTGGTTTAGCAGATGGGGCTAAGAAATAAGCTGAGGAGTTTCAGGGTTCTTAGGGTATAATCCCAAAAGTGGAACTGCTGGGTCAAAAGGCAGTTCCATTTTTAGTTTTCTGAGGAAATTCCATTCCGTTTTCCATAGTGGCTGTACCAGTCAGCATTCCCACCAACAGTGCACTAGGGTTCCCTTTTCTCCACATCCTCTCCAACACTTGTTCTTTGTTGATTTGTTAATGATGGCCATTCTCGGTGGTGTAAAGTGGTACCTCACTGTGGTTTTAATTTGCATCTCTCTGATGGCTAGTGATGCTGAGCATCTTTTCTCACCCTAAGAACACTGAAACTCCAATTCAAAAGATCCTATGCACCCCAATGTTCATAGCAGCACAATTTACAATAGCCAAGTGCTGGAAGCAACCTAAGTGCCCATCAGTAAATGAATGGATCAAAAAACTGTGGTACATTTACACAATAGAATACTACACAGCAGAAAGAAAGACAGAGCTCCTACCCTTTGCAACAGCATGGATGGAATTGGAGAGCATTATGCTAAGTGAAATAAGCCAGGTGGTGAAAGACAAATACCATATGATCTCACCTTTAAGTGGAACCTAATCAAAAAAACAAGCAAGCAAGCAAAAATATAACCAGAGACATAGAAATTAAGAACAATCTGACAGTAACCAGAGGGGAGGTAGGAGGGGATAATGGGGAGGAAAGAGGGAAGGGTTGTCAGGAACATGTATAAAGGACACATGGACAAAACCAAAGAGGCGTAGGATCCAGGGTGGGGAGTGGGGATGGGTGGGGTGGGGGTGAGTTGTAGGGGGAAAGTGGAGACAATTGTACTTGAACAACAATGAAAAAGAAAGAGAAATAAGCTGAGGAACATAGTGGCCTCTAGAAGCTGAGACCAACTTTCAACTGACAGTCAGCAGGAAGCCTTGGACCTCAGCCCTTCAATTACCAGAAACTGTTTGTTGGTCAAGCAACAACCAACCCCACAAGCAGGCAATGAATTCTTCCCTAGAGCCTCCCGAAAAGAACTCAGTCTTCAGTCCCCTTAATTTTAGTCTGATGAAACTGGTACTAGACTTCTATCCTATGGAGCTGTGAAAGAAACTGTGTTACTTCAGTTACTAAGGTTATATTTCATATATAATGATTAATTATAAATAATAAAATGTATAAAAGTTAGGAGTAGTGATTAATTTAAATTCCATACTGAAGCACAATGTTTTGTCATCACATAAACTATATAATTTGTCTGTGTAATCTTAGAAACTTCATTTCTCTGGGCCTCAGTTTACTCATTATTAAAAACTAAATATAATACCTTCCCTACTCATAGACAAAGAGCTATACCTGGTTATTTCTTCTGGAAGCCCTTTCCTAGACCAAAAGTTCTGACTTGGAGACACTTACTTTTCCCAGCACATCCAGAGGACCTTATTACAGACCATGCTACTTTGAGATTAGGCAACAATCAAGTCAGAATTGCAGTCCAGTGTAATCAAAGGCTGTCCAGATGCCTGCAGCGCAGACACTAGGGATAGCAAACCGGGTTCCCCTGAAGCATCATTGTCTATTGCCAGTTGTCACTGTCAGCTGATTGAGGCTGCTGCCTGCAGTACTGTGATAAGAAGGATCCTGAGGCCAATCCCAGGCTAACTAAATCTTGTGTTTCAACATTCCTATCCGAGTACAATGACTGCGGGGGTGTAAGGAGGCAGGATGTGGCTAGGTACCATCTCTGCAGTGTGGGGTATGGATGTCTAGGAAGTATACAAATTTACCACTGACATTGCTTGCTATTTCCTGGTGGAGAAAACATTTGAGCTGAGCCTTGAGATGGGTAGATTTTGGTAAAGGGGAAGAGGGCAGATCATGGTGTTATGCCACATACACATCATATGTATGGGGAGGTGAGCAAGGGCTGGCGTTAAAACCGTGGCCTGGCTCTCACAGCCTCCATTCACCTTCTTCCTGCTTGTCTTCATGTACACCAAGAGGTCTTTCCACTAGGATTCTGGCTACAATGACATGCACTGCATTCCATGTAGAAATCAGAAGTGAAGGAATGGCCGTTTTTACACCCTCTTTGGTTCTTTACTGCTGGCTACAGGATATGGAAGTGATTTGGGGGCTTCCCCCCCTCAATCACATTCTAGTGTTTTTCCCCCAGTTTCTTTGGTTGAAGGACAATTAATTGCAGCATTATTGATGGCAGCAGCTTCTGATCCCTAGGTTGCTGCAATACGTTTTTGAATTAACTCTAACTGGTCACGGCTTCCATGGCACCCTAGGAGTTGTTCTTAGAGGCCCAGCCTAGATCCTTCATTCAGCCCTTCTGACACTATTGTAAACACCCAATTGCCTGGATTAAATCCCTTGCTGTCTAAAACATCTAGAATGACTTCTGCTTTCTATGCTGAACCCCAAACTGAGGGCAGAATGGTCAAAGATGCAGAGGTGGAAAAGTGTTGGTATGATCATGGAAGGAAGAGGGATTTAGCTTAACTGAAGACATGGGATTATTTGAGGAGCTCAAGAAGATGGAAATGGGCTGGATTGGTGGGTCAGAGACAGATTCTGGAAGCCTTTCATGCCACAGTGTGGAGTTCAGACTTGACCTAATCACTGCTGAGGCAGAATGGGGTGAGGTTGATGGGGAGACTGGAAACAGGAAGACTAACTAGAGGACTTCCAGTGGGGAGGGCCTCGGATAAGGTAGAGAGGCTGTGGGTGAGAAAAAAAGAGTAAATGCAAAGATTTGAAGAAAGAATGAGAGTTGTAAGATATAAAAAAATGCAATATTCCTGACTTCCAAAGCTCATCTGATTAAAAGTCCTACTTTGTCACAAAACAGGTATGGCTGTAAATAGGTTTATATACATGAACATTAAGTATAATTCCACGACTTATGACTTTATTCAATGAAAGTGAAAATCGGTTTTCTCCTTTGGTTTCTTCCTCTTACAGGCGGGTGGGGGAAGATTTGGTAAAATAATATTAGTCGACTTAGACAAACTGGTTTTGATCCATCCAGTCTCTGTCTGCTGACACTGCTCCCTTTCACTGCTGAATCATTGCAGACAGTGTCCAAGTAAAATATTAATCCCTGAGATTCTGGAATATTGCCCTATCCTGGCAGTGCAGACCTAACAGAAGGAAGGCCAAGAGTGAAGAAAGGTCCCCTGAGAAGTCCCGCTCCCAAGCCACCAAAGTTCCTGCCCTAGTTCCCAGGCCAGCCAACATCTCTCAAGTTATAGGCATCGTCCCTCTCTATGGAGTGCCTTCTATGCCCACACACTGAGCCAAGATAGTGCATCTGTCATCTCATTTTACTGTTATGATAATCTTTATAATAGATGTTTTCTTCATAGTTACACAAATGAGGAAGCTGAGGCTCAGAAAGTTTACAAAAATTTTGATCTATTCATACAACCAATTTCCTCCCTTAAAACTGGAAATCAGGGTCAAGGATGAGATTTAAGAGAAGACAACCAGCTCGCCCTCTCCTACCCAGACAGCATGGAATCTCCCAAGTTTGGGATGTCGCTGGGAAGGCATTATCTTTGTGAGATATTTTAGAAAAATATATGGAGAAAATATTGAGGCTCTTCAATTATCAAGATTGTAGAGTCCTAATGTTTCTATCTCATCCTTTGATTACATGATTTCCAGATTAAAAATTAGGTAATTATCCTCAGACCAAATTAATTCCATTTTTTAAAGAGGGAGTCTTTCAATAACTCCAGATTATGTATCAACCAACATTCACAAAACCTAGAAGAACTGATTCTTATTAATTACCATAATATATACGTAAATGGAGAGGAGAAAAAGTAGAATTCCTAAATGAATTGGAATTTTCTTACATGTCTGGCCTTCCAAAACAGTGATTAGTTACTATTAATCTTTATATCCAACTTTTTTAAGCTTAAAAAAGTCAAAGAACTTAAGAAAATTTCAGCCATAGCTTGGTCCTATAATATTGTCTAAGTTACTCTTTTATTATACAACTTGGTAAAAAAAAAAAAAAAAAGACTAAGTTTCACTGGTCCCAGGAGTGTTGGACAGACTAATTAATAGCTATAAAATGCTTTCAAATGCAGAATGCTATATCTGTATATGCTAACTTTCTTTTCCAGTGCTCATGTTAATACGCTATTCATTTCACTGGTAATTGTATAGCACCATCATCGTAATGTAATGATGTGCGCCGAGCAAAAGTCAGGTGAGATGATCTAATGATGTCGAGATGAAATGCTGTCAGTGTAAGTCTATAAAGATAGTATAACACTGTCAAAAATGAAAGGAAATGATGGCATTGTAAGTTCTACTACCATTAAAAGATGTGAGAAGGAAAGGGTTCCACAATCTGGGGCAATGTCTGTTATGACAGATGTGCTGAAGCAACTTAAAAGACAAACTGGCATTGCTCCCCTAATTTTCTTTATCCAGAGACTTTTTATCAAAATTCTCTGTTAATATCCTACTTGAATGTCTTCAAGCCCAGAATAGGACTATGATTCTCAAAAGCAATTTGTGTTTGAAATGTTCATTGTTCTTCAGGTCTATGGTCCAACATTAATTGTGCCCAATACTCATTTCTTTTGCAAGGGAGGGGGGTACATTTTTAGAGTTTTGTGAAAGGTAATAGTCCTCAATGTTTCACTCTTTGAAGAAACCTTGGCAGTAAGAGTGATATCTTTGTTATACATGGCATATCTCACAGAAAAAAGGAATACAGCCTTCTCCCAGTCCAGTGCTCTGCTTCACTATACCAAGTTACTTCTCTCCTGGAGTCTGGAATGACCTTTCCAAGTGGGCCATGACTCACCAGAGCAAACTGGTCACACAACGTGATCGTCACACCAGCAGCTTTGTTCCCAAAGTCAGCGATTCTCTGTAATCCTCACATACCTTATGGCTTTAAGTGACTTTTGCTGCTTCACAGAGTCATACTTACCAGTAGATAACGAAGTTTTACCATTATTAAATATTTTTGGACTCCGAATGCATTCTGGAAAAAGCAGTCAGAAGCGCTTTAACCGATGGCAGTGTTGCTGGAGGGCGTGGCTTCGTGCATTTGGGTGTCCGTGTCTAGTTCCACCACTTCCTGGTGGGTGATCTTGGATAACTTTATCTGTGCCCCAGTTACTTCATCGATAAGATGGGAGTATTAATGAACCAATTTCATCAAGTTGTGAGGATTAAGTGGAAGGCTATATGTAATGTGCCCACCACATTGCCTGGTACATAATAAGCACCCAAAGATAATTTGCTAATATCTTCTTCTCCCTTTCTCTCATGTCTCTCTTATAGTTGGAAGTGTTATCAACCAACACAAATAAATATGGTGCAAAGAATATGAAGAATCAAAGAAAGAAAAAGAAAAGAAATGCATCCCTTTATTTAATGCATGGTTAGTTTAGGCACAAGCATTTATCCTGTTCATACACCAGATTTTGAAAAGTCTTAGGAAGGTCCAAGGCAAAAAGAAAACAAACCTCTCAGCATGCTTCTGTGCATTTGGAAGCCTCAGGTTTCAGTTTTCTAAAGTTTTCTATTATATGGGGAATTAGAATTAAATGATTTTAAAAATATAGAGGTGTGACTTCTGCCAAGCCTATTTAAAAGATAATAATCAAAATGGAATGAGGGCCCTGTCCAGGGACTCAGTTGGAGCATCATCCCATGCACCAAAAGATAATGGGTTCAGTTCCTGGGCAGGGCAAATACCTAGGTTGGAAATACATCATAAAATCATGGTTCCAGCTTCTGCCTATTATCCTAGGGTAATTATTAACATTCACTTTCAAAACTGTACTGGTTTGAAATACACAATTTGTGGTCACCTTACACATACCTTTGGAAAGG
The DNA here is from genome assembly GCA_004027475.1 of Anoura caudifer. Lineage (NCBI taxonomy): Eukaryota > Metazoa > Chordata > Mammalia > Chiroptera > Phyllostomidae > Anoura > Anoura caudifer. Next base: position 88,743 of record PVKU01003430.1, on the reverse strand, counting down.
AACTGAAAATTTTGCCAGAAAGGTCTATAGATATATGTATGAGACACATATGTGAATGCAAAAGCAGGTGGGGAGTTGTGGGTGGTGGGCAGAATGGAGGCAAATGGTGGAATAGCATTCTGGCTCAGTTTTATGTGGGTTGGTCATTCTCTTGTGTCCGGGGACCAATTGTCTCTGGACAATTGCTCATTGGCATTTACTTCCAGGGACCAACTGCTCATTAACATTTAACATCAGTTATGAAATTAAGCTTTTCATTAGAGAAACTTCTTTTAAATTTTTGTTGGCTCTGATGCTAAGGATCCACTAGATATACATCATATCTCAATTCACCTTCCTGAGTTGTGGATGCTAATATCCAGCAATTGGATCCCAAGGAAAAGTAAGATTCATTACAGTGAAAGGAGGTTGCTGATGTAAACAAACCTTACCACTAAAAGGTTTATTGCACGTGTCCTTGGGTCTCAGAATACAAAGAAAAGGAGAGGAAGAACAGAAATGTTATTCTGGGGGAGGGCTGGAGTGGTGGGGAGGGCTGGGGGGGAAAGGCAGAAAACTGCACTTGAACAACAATACAAAAAATAAATAAATTTAAAAATAAAGAAAGAAAGGAAGAAATGTTATTCTGGTATCTACAGAGCCACAGTTCTTTGCTTTCATTTTCCACAGAGTACAAGGTTTCCGGTTTGGGAGGTTCCCCATGCAATAAAACTGCGGGCCCTGGGAGGGTAATTAAGGTTCTCACATTCCTCTATGTAGATGAGATAACCATGGCACCTCCTTACAGGCTGTTGTAAAGATGAAATGAAGTCATATACATAAAACAATTAGCATGTAGTAAATGCCTAATAAATGTTATTTTTTTACCTTAAAAGAATAGAAATTTGCTTCAGTCTATGACCAAATTTTGTGTGTGTGCATACAGATAGCATTTGAACCATGGGAAATTTTGACTGATCTTAGGTAACAGTGCTGTTTGATGCAGTGTATGTCAAATAGGAAAATGAGAAGTCAGGGTTCTCATACCTACACCTCAAGAATATTGCTAGGGTAAGTATTAAATTATGGGAGGACCATTTGGGATTTTTTAAAAAGTTTAAAACTCTAAGCAAATTCAAGGTATTATTATGAAAATGGACTCTCTGGGCCTCAGTTTATAGGCACTCAAGGAGTACCTTTTATTCAAAACAAATATATTTGCAAGTGGATAGTATTTCTAAAGGTCGAAACAAAATCACTAGCTGTGCTTCCTACCTTTGCTACCTCCCTCCGGTTCAACCATCTGGAGTGTGGGGAGGTGGCAGCTGGTCTCCATGGCATGGGAGAGCTGAGCCAGGCATCTCCCTTTCTCAAGGGCCCACTAACCTACAGGGACTGGGACGAGGCTTCGGCAAGTCCAATGGTTAGCCTTCCATGCCCATGGAGCGGGTAAGGGTTGTGAGAATGTCTGTAGGGGAAGGAGAGCCAGCCGGGTTGGGAGAGATGGCAGCCCCACCAGAGCCAGTAGTTCCACGCCTGGATATCGCTAGGCATGGTGCGGGATGACAGGGCACTCACTGGGCACTATTCATACCTCCCTCAAAGACGAGGCGGTTGACTCCCAACAGCAGAGGCTGGCAGGCAGTGCCAGCCCATTACGGCTCACACCCTCCAAGAACGGATAGGGTAGGATTGCCAATATGGAATATGAACAAGTTCAAATTAAATGAAAGGCAAATATATAAAAGTTGAAGACCACCCATGACAGCCTGACATAGCTACTTCTCAAGGCTACTGTGAAAGTAGAAATGAATTATATATGAAATCCCTTTGGGAAAAACCATTTAAAGGTCTATAAAATTTGCAAAAGACATGCCAAATGTTCTCCATGAGACTATGAAGTGGAATTGAGTCCAACAACATATGAGAAAAACTTAGAGAACCTTTTTTCCTAAACTGTGATATTTAGGGCCATGTCGGATTTTAATGACCCTAGTAAAGATGGTCACAAAGAGAACTGTCATTAGCACCTTGTGCTCCATTCATTCCCATTTCTCAGGGAAGGCTCCCCGAAAGACAATCCTTGGTGGGCAGGTACTTTTTCCTAACTGCCACCCCCATGATTATTCTCGGATTATTCTAAATCCAAGAGAGCAGGGTGGTGTCTAATGCCTGGCCATTTCTTTTTGCTTTCCATTCTTCTATTTCTCTTCTAGTCTTCTCCATTGTTCTTGTAAGTTAGGGAGAAATGACCAGGTGATTTTAATTACTCAATAATTTCCCCCCAAGTTCTACACCTAATTGACTGACTTCGGAAATAATTCTATTACAAATATTAGCATTGTAGCAAAAAGGATCTTTTTTCCCAATGCTAAAAAATTGCTCTATCCTTCCAACCCGAAGTTTACTATGCAGGTTAACTACCAGCGACCTAGCACAGTTACTCTGTAACATGACTCTGAAAATGTCTGAAAGTCTTAAACCACAAGTGTGAAAAAGTTGTAAAACAGTGCACCCCTGAAGCAGCGGGAGACTCAAGTAACAAAGGAGGCAATGGAGAAGTGTAGGGAAAGAATAGTACACCCACAGTATATTTTGAATTTTTCCATGTATGAATACTACTCTTGCCTCTATCTGCTATTTATTTAGTTTGTTGATTTCCACTTTCACTTTTTTTCCCCTTTGGAGGATTTAATGCAATGTCTGTATATATTTTGTGGCTAGCTGTAGTCCAGAGTTTCATGAAGACAAGTATCTTTTCTTACAAGATTCCTGAAACTTGTGAGAAAAATTCCAGATATCCATAAACCTCATTTTATCTGATTTTTTTCTATTGAGGTACAATTGATATACAACATTGTATTAATTTCAGGTGTACAACATAATGATTTGATATTTGTATGCAGTGTACAATGATCATTCACCACAAGTCTAATTAACATCCATTACCACAGGTTGCTAGAAATTTTTTTCTTGTCATGAGAACTTTTAAGATCTACCCTCTTAGCAACTCTTAAATATGAAATACAGTATTATTAACTATAGTCACCATGCTGTACAGGGTACAGCACAAATAATGCCCCTTTTTATTACAAAATCTTTTATTACAAAATCATAAGCATGTAGTTCTGTAACATAACAATATCACACTCAAGTACAGCAAATGACATTTTAGGTGAAATGTTCAAGTTAAAACTATAACTTATTACACCCATATTATTGCCTTACCAGCCACACTTGAGTGGGCATTACTTCTGCCACACCCTGTATCATAGATCCCTATAACTTTTTTAAAAAAAAAATGGAACTTTGTACCTTTTGACCCCCTTCACCATTTCATCCACACCCACACCCCTAGACCCAACTTTAGATTAACATCATGCATGTAGACATCCTGCTTGCAAAGGGAGGTCTGTTGAAAAGTTTCAACAGCAACCAGTGTTTCCTGATATTCTTAACTAACCAATCAAAATGTGTACATCAGCTGGGGATAACACTGTGAAAATGCACTCAAACCATTAGGGACATGGAGTCAATACCCAAAATTGTAAATCAGGATGCAGCAGTAAATTATATAAATTTAAATGTTCATAATTCTTTGCTAAACGTACCATCCAAGAGCCTCCTATGTTGACAGTGAAATAAAATGGAAAACTTCATGTTGCAAAAGCAGAATTAGCCGTAACGGCCCGTGGGCTGCATGAGATGACTACCACTGAGATTGGGGTGCAAGCAGAGAGTGGTGGATCTTTTCTGCCCACAATTTTAAAAAGTAACTACATTGTCGTGTGAGCTACACTTCACTTGGAAAGCTATTGACTTTTCTGTTGCCTTAATTTTCTTCCACGGGAGCACAGAGTGACACAGGTCCAGGTAGGCACTGTGCCTCTGACTGATTACATGGTGTGACTCAGTGGGAAAGCCTCTTATCTCAGGCCATGGTTGCCTGTTTAAGAATCTTTTTCTTTATGAAAGGTGTAAGGTAATAAACACAGCTGAAGAAAAGGTTTTATATTTTCTTGCTGTTTCTTTTCATCTATTCAAATGATATGACTAAGGCAGAGTGCAAAACGTGCCTATAAAAGTACACTCACTGCCCATGTGCATGAGTATGTTGTGGGCCGAGTTCGCTCAGCCCCCAGTGTTTGAATAATCTGAATGGATTTGACTTTAGAATTGGTTTTTTACATCTTTGCATATAGTGCTGTCAGATCATAAAAATACAGTGGCTTAGGATCAATGAACTTTAAAATTTTAAATTGATCTTGTAATTAGGATGTTATTAAAGATGATTTAAGCTTCACTCTTGCTATTTCCTGGCCAGAGTTGGGTCATTGCTCTGAATTCCTGTCTGCTGATTACTTTTCTTTTAACTCCACAAGGGGAATTTTTTAAATTGGAATATTTGTATATCTTTAAGGAGAATAAAGGTTTTGTAAATAATATCACAACCAAACCTTCCTTTCAAGAAGATGAAATCTGAGTTTGGGATGAAGAATATGCCTCAATTTCAGTTTGCAAAGACATATAATAACATAATCCCATTTACTTCCTACTTAGATGAACTGAAGTGTTTTCAGCTGTGGTATACTCATCTCATAAAGAATAGATTTGAGTGGATACTTAAGGCCTTTTCCTAGCCAGTTATGTTTAAGTTAAATCAATAAACACATTTTAATGTCTTAATTATGAAAACAAAACATGCAGAAATCTGTGATCTGCACTATCATCTGGAAATAAACTGAAAAATCCTATTAGGTTAGAATTAAGTAGAAAATAGTTTCCTCCTCTGGGGATTTTTAATTTATTCAGAATATTTATACAGTTGCCTGCTAGTGAATCTTTTGAGATTACTTTACTGGAGAAGTTCTTTAGCTCCAAACACATTTTTCTTGAGGACAAGGGGGTGATGTTACTCATTTCTGAGTGGAAGAAATTTTTCGCCCGGCTTATCCTTTCCCTTTCCTCCCTTCCTGGATGAGCTCACTGTCAATTTATACAGGCTCTGAAGCATTTGGCTTGGGCCTAAGTTAGTTCAGCCTCAAGTGCGTAGGAAGACCTTTAGACCTCGGTGGGGTCTAAGAGCTTTGCTAACTCAGAAAATGAAGCACCTCTGAATGTCAGTTCTAAGCGAGTGCACCTTGTTCTCTGTTGGAAGATACAAAGGCCATTCAGCTGAGTTGCCAAACCCGGTAATTTGTGATATTTTTGAAAGCCTTTGCCACTTTTGTGATCCTCACTCCTATCTTTTCATCTCATCCCAATTCAAGAAAATGTGTCTCTTTTAGACAAACATCAAATTGAATATTTCAGGGCTGTTACCTTAGGCTATTAAATGGTCGTAACGCCTTAGCTCAAAGAACAATGAATCCCCATTGTAAATAAAATGATTACTCAGATCTATACCCACAAAATGTCCGAGGAAACCAGCTTTGTGTTTGAGATCTGAGATGAAAAGTGCTTTTAGATGGATCCTGATCAATAAGGACATAATAACAGCGAACTGCTCTGAAATCATCACCCCCCCCCACCCCCAGACAGATAAAGAAATAGATAAAGCATTGCAAATAAAAAGTAAAGTAAACCTCAGCCCAAGAACAGGACTTTTTTTTAAAAAAAGGTAGACCACTGATAAAACTTCTAAAGCCAAGAAGCATTATTTATATCAAGTTTGCATATACAATAGTAGTATCATGTTCTGAGACCCTTTATCTTCCTGACTTATGTGCATATGATTGATGTGTTACAATGTTTTAAATAAACAAAACAGTTGTTTCCATAGCAAAAAGATCTTAAGTTCATAGATGAAATATTTTCAGGGGCACTGATTTGTCTGAGCTTCAAGCCCAAAGGGAAGGTTGTTCTACTTTTGGCACACCTATGAGTAGGTTGGTTTCCAGATTGGGCCAGAGGGAGAATACTAAGCTAATGCAATTATTAACATGATCTCTCCTCCCTACTTCCCAAGGCGCTTTCTCTGCAAAGTCAGGCCACAAGGTCTTTAGAATTTATAGGAGTAGTGACTCCCCTGCCATCCTCTCTCCAGCACCTCATCTTGGGGCCGGGGGGCGGTCAGCTTTCTTAGACCTCGCTAGGAAACCAGGGTCACCCTCTACTGTTTCCAGTCAACACAGAGATGGAACAGAGGGAGTTACTCCCCCAAATCGCCAGATTTCTGCTGAGACCCAGAAAGAGCTGATCTCTTGGGAGGGAGAAGGAAGATTATATTATAAATATGTAAGGAGTAAACGAAAGGAAGAAAATTGTATGGGAATGGAATGAAAGGTCTGCTGAAAGAAGAGAGAAGGAAAGCCACGCCGTAGTGGACTCACACCCCGAGGGCCAGCCGGCGTCTGACCTGTAACTGAGCTTGAGAAACGTTTGCCGTTTGCGCATTGTTCCTCTAGGACACTAGGTGGCGCTCGTGGTAAACACTTGCACTTCTTTTAAGGTCAGTTTCTGCACCACCGCCCACCACACACCCTACCCCCGCCCCTTGCAAATTTCGGCTACTAGAAGAAATTACTCACATTCTTCCTACGTGTCGCAGTGGGGAGAGCACTTCTGGAGAAGTTTGATGTCGTGGGGCATTTCCACGGCTGAGCCCGTCAGTGGGTTTTGAAAGAGGCAGCAGCTTCGGTTACGGGCCTTAAGAGAAAGTTCCAAGCCTTGGTGTCAGAATCACCTACAGTATAAGCAAAATTTACTACCTTGAGAGCGGGACACCCAGCATGCGTGCCCCTAGAGCGGGGGTCCGCAGCGGCGGCCAGGCCCGGCTGCGGCAGTGGGTAGAGCCACAATGACTAGAACGTGAGATGAAATGGGACTATATTGTGATAAGACTCCAGCTCCTATAAACTTAGCATTTTCCTTTAAGGAAACGGTAGGGGAAAGTGGGGTCGACTTAGTAAAGAAGCAAAGTAAAAAAGTCGAGGCTCTGGACCTTCAGAGACACACCCAGATTGGGAAGTTTCACCCAGCAGCATGCAGCCTTTGCACGAGGGGCCCGGGTCTGGCTTGAGGGTCAACACTAGGAATTGAAACAAAGAAACTGACCAAATCCTTCCCTTCTGCCCCACTCCTTTTTGTCCTGTGCAGAATGTGGGAGAGAGTGTCTTTTTCTGACAGAGGGAAAAGTGAAATTTAGCGATGTCAAGATAAACTGAACATTGTCACACTGTGTTCTCTGCCAGACCCCAAACTTCTGAATTTTGCCCAAAGTCTGCAGCTTCCAATCTCACCCTGGTTAGAATCTGCCTTCTCGGCAAGGTCTAAAAACATTGCTAGAACTCCCTCGTGAACATCACCTTATTGACCTTATTTCCCTTCACGTAGTCACTTTTAAATCCGTAAAAAAGTGCCGGGAGTGAAGGCACCAGTGGAAAGCCATCCGGTTTCCCTTACCACTGGCCTTTAATGGGAGCTGCTTTGAACCCTCCCTGACATTGCTTTGGGGGTGCTATTTGTGTAATTAAACAGCAGGGTGTGCTTAAGGCGATGCTATGGGCTCTGAGAACTTTGCCAGAGCAGAAGCCAGAACTGCAAGCCCAAAGGGGTTGGCAGTGTTTCCCGATGCCCTGTAGCTCTATCTAGAGGGGGTGAATGGCAGTGTCAAAATCGACAGCATGAGGTTAAGGATGGCAGCTGAGATTTTCCCTGGGTCAGTCTCAGAGAAGTCAAGGGCCACTCAGGCCTCAAGCAGAAGACTCTGTCAGGTAGGGGAGGGCACTGAGAGACCCCGAGCATGACATACCCCTTCCCTGCCCTGTGTGCACCCGTGCTGAAGTTGTCCCCAAAGGCAATGTGACAATAGCTGTGGTTTTACAGAGCCCGGACAGCAGAGACAGGGAGCTGATGCACATGTGGCTGCTCTCTAGAGGCTTTGATGTTCTGGAGCTAGGCTGGCACCCTGCACCAAGTGCCAGATCCCCAGCTCTCCCTGCTGGCCTATTTGGGGCCTGAGTAGCTCCATAGCCAAAGTAAGGCTAACCTAACACTAGACACAACTAATGTAGATTCCTCCTTTTTCAGCTGGGGTGGAGGGAATGATGAGAGGCCAGATGGTCCTAGCCAAGATGTTTGGTGGAGCTCCCAGGTTCCCGGTCTCAGACACTCTGGAAGAAGATGCTGAAAAGGTCCAAATCAAGACCCAGCTGCTGGAGTTGCTGATTGTAGGAGAGTGAAAATGGGGAGCAGTAGGTTGACTTATGTTAAATTTCTACGCTCCCAACTGGATCGCCACTAGAACAAGAGTGACGCATCGCGAAAGCAGACTCTGGACCATGGATACCCATTGTTTGGTTCCTGAGCCTTTTGTCCCTTTGGAGCTAAGATGTCTTCAAGGCAGAAAATAAAAGGATGTAAGGTACAGGAACCCAGACCTGGGAAATGGAAAGGCAGACCCTGGTGTGCCATGTCCATAAAGCCGGGAGGGGGAAATCCATGGGCTTCAGCCAACTTCCCAAAGGGCTTTTATCCCAGTCTTCTTGGGATTCCCATTCGGTCTATTGGAGTGACAGGTCATACATGAACCACTCACTTTTGCAGAGGTCTTTGGCTACTGGACACAGCTACAGACCCTCTATTCCAATGGCATCCAAAGGGATGAGAACACTGCCCACTCTTCTTTGGGCCCAGTAATTTGGGCATCATTAAGTTATTTGTGCTTAAGACAGTAATATTTTAAATTCATCATAGGGATTCAGGGTTGCAGGAACTCTCTTTGCCATTAACCGCGAATGAACAGCGTGCACTCTGGAGCATTCTTAATCCAGCCCTTTTCTGAGAAATATTCATTTCATACAAAGGAAGTGCTTGTGGCAAATTTGTCTCTTTCCCCAAATTGCAAATTTTCAACACATGTAAATTACAACTTGATTCCCAGCACCCCAATAAAAATAGTGTTCTCAGTTCCTTCTCGCCATCAGTCCACATCCCTGATTCCCCGTTTCAATATCGCTGTTCAATTCCACATTCACCCCTGGTGAAGCCTACGGGGGCGGGGAGGTGGGGAGCAAGGAAAGACGGTGGCCAACCTCACCTCCCAAAACATGTGCACTTTCCAAGGCTGCTGATTGGAACACATTGTCTCCAAACATTGCAAAGCTGGTGTTGGGGCTTCTGCGTTTTCTTTGGTAATCGCTGAAAACAGACTAACTTGGACTTCCCCCCCTCTTCCCTAACAAGGAATAAGACACACGCGCGTGCACACACACACACACTCTTCCCCCTCCCTTCATTTTTTTCTCCCTCTTTTTTTTAAAAAGCAATGCTTTGTTGTGTTAAAACTAGTTGGACGAGTTAGGGTGTTGCTGCTGCTCTGGAAGCCCTGGCCAATGGAACCCGATCCACCCCGCTGTGCGTAAGCGCGCAATTAAGGATTTAACCAAGGCTGTGCTGAGCCTCAGTCAGCAGTCAGCCTGCCGGAGACCGAGCCTCCAAGACTCCCAGCCTCCTCCTCGCCGCCGCCTCCTCCTTCTCTCCTCCTCCTCCTCTTCCTCCTCCTCCCTCGCTCCCACAGCCATGTCTGCTTAGACCAGAGCAGCTCCTCAGCCAGCTCGGGCAGCAGTCGCCGCCTCAAGAGCAAGGACAGCCGCCGCCGCCTGGGAGCGATGACAGGAGTGTTTGACAGAAGGGTTCCCAGCATCCGATCCGGCGACTTCCAAGCTCCTTTCCAGACGTCCGCAGCCATGCACCATCCGCCTCAGGAATCGCCAACTTTGCCTGAGTCGTCGGCCACCGATTCCGACTACTACAGCCCCACGGGGGCAGCCCCTCACGGCTACTGCTCTCCTACCTCGGCTTCCTATGGCAAAGCGCTCAACCCCTACCAGTACCAGTACCATGGCGTGAACGGCTCTGCCGGCAGTTACCCCGCCAAAGCTTACGCCGACTACACCTACGCCAGCCCCTACCACCAGTACGGCGGAGCCTACAACCGCGTCCCGAACGCGACCAGCCAGCCAGGTACCAGGGTGGAAGCCAGATGCTGGGGGAGCCGGGGTTCTGGAGCGGCGAGGTGGGGCGGGAGATTAGGGGCCCGCATCCACTGCGATGGGGGTACATCTGGCAGAAGGGAGTGGAGGCCCGGACTATACAACCAGGAGAGAGGTTCCGAGCCAGCACTTCAGGACTTCTTAGTAGGAGAAGCCTTCAGGGAATTCGAATCAGTGTCTCTTCCCTCCAGCATTTTGGGGGTGGGAGTTGGGGGCTCTGTCTCCAGATTCCCAGTTTGCCTGGTCAGGAAGCCAGCTAGGCTGGAAAAGGGGGTAGGGGTGGAGAGAAGAAAGAATCTAGCAGCCCTAGTGGTGTTTGCGTAATAAAGGGGAGGCTAGTTAGAATTTTGGGTAAGCGTGCTTGGTTGGTGCGAGTGGGAGTGGAAGGCTGCCTCAGAGGCTCCATCGGGATCAGTCTGAGTGCAGACACGAGCCAGTGTCCGGTCGTCTGGAAACACCCGAGGTGGGGAAAGGGGCTGGGGAGCTGTAGCCCGCCGGGAGGAAGAGAGCACCCAGAGCCTCTCGGTGTATCCAAGGCATTGCCAAAGAACAAAAAGTTGTTTTAAGGTGAAGGAGGGTTACTGAGGCTTCACGTTATTGGAATGATTTTTTTTTTCTCTCTCCATAAGTGCCTAAAATTTACCCCCTCTTCCCTACCTCCTCCTTTTTTGGCTCTCTTGAAACTTAGGTGAAGGGTTTAGGAGGTTAGTGAGCTTGGGCAGTGAGAGGGAGGGATGAGGTCTCCCTGGCGGGGTTTTGCTGGTCAGGTTTGATCTCTTCCCACCAGCACATTAATAATCCTGCTAATATTAGCATCCCCTGCTCTGGCAGAGTCCAGACCACAGCCCTCATCCTCCACCCTTCCTCTCCCAGGAGCAGGCCACACACACACACACACACACACACACACACACACACACACAAGCTTCTCCGCCCCTTCCAGAGATGGGCACTTTTGATAAAGTGGGAAAGGGGACTTGTGGCCTCAGGGCACCTTTGTCAAACACGCATTCAGAAAGACTTTTTCCCGTTTATAGCCAGGATGTTGAGAAATTCGTCCTGATCTGCCTCCCCTTTCCTACGAAAATGCCCCACCATGGATTCCTTTTCAATGTGTGAGTCTTGTTAAACTTTAAGAAAGAGCCTAGGGGTAGGATGTCTTCGTTCCGTTCAGTGTCTCTGGATTTCCTGCAGAAGTGAACAATTTTTTTTTCTCTTGGCCAAGAACTTATTAAGTCTATTTGTAAAAGAAACCAGACACATCTGTGCCCTCACAGATCTGCAGGGAGATTATGGGGGCAGCATAATCGGCCCTCTGTCTGTGGCGGCCCTTTTTCCCCACTTGCTGCTGAATTGAAGGAGCATAGTTTGCTTGTGGGTCTTTGAACTTGGGAGCCCTCGGATAGCGTCTTCCCTACCCATGCGCTTGGCCTCTGCGGGCATTCCAACTGACGCTGAAGGAGGGTGGGTCACAGCCCTCAAACCCCAGGGAGGGGCTGGCCATGATCACCCCAGAAAGGCGAGAGAGCACAGGGTTGGCGTACAAACATGTCCGAGTGAAGCAGAAAATGCAACAAGGGCAAGATCCAGGAAGCCCAGAAGGGAACTGGGCTGTCCAACGCCCTTTACACAAACCCTGGAAAACCTGAATGAATACAGTAGGGAATTAATTTGAAACTGACTACCTGGCCTTTCTATGATTTGGAGGAGGGGCATATGTCTCCGGGTCTTGTGAAGCAAAGTTGGTGGTATGGGGAAACAGCGAAGAGTGCCTGACAAGAAACTCCAGGACTGAATTCGAGGGTTCTGCAAAACCGCCATTGTCTGCCGACAAGCTGTAACCGGTTCTGTTTTGATTATTTAGAGAAAGAAGTGGCCGAGCCGGAGGTGAGGATGGTGAATGGCAAGCCAAAGAAAGTTCGTAAACCCAGGACTATTTATTCCAGCTTTCAGCTGGCCGCATTACAGAGAAGGTTTCAGAAGACTCAGTACCTCGCCCTGCCGGAACGCGCCGAGCTGGCCGCCTCACTGGGACTGACGCAAACACAGGTAAATCAGGCCGTGGCGGGGCAAGAGCCCCGCCTGGGCTGCATGCCTGGCTAGGCCACGAGGTTCCGTCCCTGAGGGCAGGAGCCGATCCGATAGCACCTGCGGGAAGCTCACATAAAACTACCTTGCGTCCTTCCCTTCAAAAGTCAGACCCGGTGTCGCCGCCATGCGCTGGTGGGAGCGGGATGGAGACGTCGATCATCCCGAAATGTCCCAGCTTCTGGCTTCTGGGGGTGACGGGAAAACTCCTAAAATTGGAAAGAAGTGGGAGGGTTATTTCTAGGACGCTCTCGCTTGGAGAAATTGTTTAATATTCTGCACAGTGCAGCGCCTCTCGGGCCAGCAGGGCCCATAGGCCTCATGATGGTCTCGGGCCGAGACCTGAAGGCCGAGGACGTCGCCTCGGGCCGAAGGGTCACTCCATGCTGCGCAGCCGCAGCAGCACGAGGGGCGCGAGACCGGGGCTCTGTTGTACGGGGAAATCTTCCGTTGGAGGATCCCATTCCCTTTACTCCCACTCCAACTCCTATAGAAGAATAAAGAATGTTCGAGTCACCACCCCGAGCTGCAGGCGGATTCTGACCTTACTCTGGAGCTGAGGAGGGGGTGAAGGGAGTGGAGAGGGGTTATTGGGCAATTAATGCTCTACCTGCTTGAACTCGCGATCACAGAGTTGGTTCCCCTTCCCTTCGCGCTGGGCGCTGGCCATTGTTTTGGAGACTGGAGACTAGTGGCGCCGCGTTTGGTGCGCGCTGGGTAGGCCTACGCATGTGCGCAAGCCAGTGGGGACACTCGCCCCCACCCCCGCCCCTTGCCTCCAGCCCAAACAAAAGACAACAGCCTCAGGGTTGTGCCTTCCCAGCCGCTGGGGCTCGCGGATCCCTCCAGGGCGCCCTCTGGGGCGGGAGATCCAGTCCATGCCTCAGGCCCAGTCCTTTGCCTATAGGCTGTGAGCTGCGGGGAGACGCCAGGGCCTGGCCGCGGGGGGCCGAAGATGCCTCTTAGTGTCCTGGTAACGTATGCCTTTGTTCCCCTACCCAGGTGAAAATCTGGTTTCAGAACAAAAGATCCAAGATCAAGAAGATCATGAAAAACGGGGAGATGCCCCCGGAGCACAGCCCCAGCTCCAGCGACCCCATGGCGTGTAACTCGCCGCAGTCTCCGGCGGTGTGGGAGCCCCAGGGCTCATCCCGCTCGCTCAGCCACCACCCTCATGCCCACCCTCCGACCTCCAACCAGTCCCCCGCATCCAGCTACCTGGAGAACTCGGCTTCCTGGTACCCGAGCGCAGCCAGCTCAATCAATTCCCACCTGCCGCCGCCTGGCTCCTTACAGCATCCGCTGGCGCTGGCCTCCGGGACACTTTATTAGACTGGCCGCTTTCTCTTGCCCTCTTTTTTGGGACTACTGTGTTTTGATGTTTTAGAAAATCATAAAGAAAGGAATTCTTATGGGAAAGCTTGGAAAACGGAAACAAGATTCATGTGTAAAGCTTTTTTTTTTTTTTTTGCATGTAAGTTATTGCATTTCAAAGGACCCCCGTCCTCCTCTTTTTTTACAGACACTTTTTTGCGCAACTGTGGACACTATCAATGGTGCCTTGAAATCTATGACCTCAACTTTTCAAAGGACTTTTTTCAATGTTGTTTTAACCATGTAAATAAGTGTAGATAGAGGAGTTAAACTGTATATTCTGGATAAATAAAATTATTTCAATCATGAAAGCAAAATGATTCTTAAAAATACTTCTTTGCCCCTTTATAATGGGCTAGTGATGTTTTACCAGGCAAGGAAAGGAAGACAAGGTTTGCAGAGATCCAAAAAGGCAAAAAGGAAAACAAATTGGGAGCTGCATAAAGGCAGAACTTTACATGACATACGCTGGATGCTGCTTTATGTGTCCATATGTATATGTGGCCTGTTTATATATATTTAGGTGTGGGGTGTGTATGTTTTTTGCCTAACCACAAAAATGTTTAGATAATTTTAAGTTTAACCCCAAACTGTTTCAGGTAGAATGTAATGATGGAATCTAAACAGGGCCCTCCTACCCTGTGTGTAAGTAAGAAAGAAGCAGAATTCCCTCAATAACAACTCTGAATTCTAAGCTCAAAGCAATTATGGTGGAGAGCTTCCCAACTGCTCCCCCATCAGCCTCTGTGTATTGCTAGTGCAATTAGACAAATTACAGTCCCTTCAAAGGGAGCTTCCAGAGATGAGAAAATGAAAAAAAAAAAAAAAGGAAGAAAAAGAAATTTCCCCTCGTATTACATTTTTTAAAAAATCTGAAATGCTTGCAGCATAGCAAATGGTAGGGCCTTGGACTCCTTGGTTTTGATTATAAATTTATCTGAGCTCTTTCAGAATAGAGGAAGGATCACAGGACTTGAAAACAATGATGGGCCTAAATCAGCAGGCCCAGTAGAGTATGTGGGGGACATTATTCCTCCGCCAAGAGAGAATTGTGGGATGGAGGAAAGAAGTGAAAGCATTGTGGTCCCGTGTTGATTTCCTTTCCATGTGAGATAATCAAAATACATTTTTTCCCTTTCCATTCTCTTTAACCACTCTGGTTTTCTTAGGAAGGAGCTCCTTCTGCTTTGCTTTTAACATAAAACAGTGGCAAAGCAAGTTCCAAGCTATGGGAAATTGAATGTTTGCAGAAATTTCTCCCTTGTGTAGGCTTCTTTGGGGTGGAGAGGAAGAACTTGCTGCAGCCTTGGCCTGAGGCCCACCCTTCTCCCCAACCCTGCATATAGACATCGACAGTGTGAGCGGATCAGCCGGGATCTGCAGCTGTGCTCCGGGTCTGAATTGTGGGAGTCTTTTCGACTGTCATTTCGTCCGTCTGCCTCTGTTTCCTTGAGATACCAGGGGAAATAGTATTTTGGAAATTACAAGATGCAGGAGATATATTTTACAGCTAGGAAATCGGCAGCAATAAATGTGACAAAAAGAGTCTTCTTAAAAGGGGGGTGGTTGGAGATTAGAACATAAAAAATTGTATCCTGTCATGAGAGGATTTCTGAGAAGGCTCTTCCAGGTTTAGAAGAAACCTGAAAAGGCAAGCAAGCTGTGTGTCCAGGAGGGAATTTACCTGTGTATTTACCTGTGCGCTCTCTCTGTCTCTCTCTTCTCTCCCTCTCCTTTCCTCATTTACACATCTGCTCAATTCCTTCCTTTTCTTCCCCTTTCCCTCCCAGCCTGCCAGTTTGAACCGGCTTGGGCCTTAGGGGGATTCGGAGTTTTGGCGTGTCTTTAGGCAACCCTACCTGGTCTCTGGTCAACTTACCTACCAGGCCAGGGGTGTGGACTCCTCCTTCCCACCCGTAAAGCCTAGCGGTCGCTTCTCTTTTCAAACGTGTTCACCCCCTCCAATTTCTCCCCAGGTGTCCTTTCTCTAAAGAAGTTCTCGGTGGGGCTGGGGGTTGGGGGGAGCAACATGAAGCCCCACTTTGTTTTGTGCACTTGCAGAGACTAGGAGGATGAGGGGGAAAGTGGAGGGATCTATTTCCTGCTTTTCTTTCTTCGCTTGTAAGGATTTCGGGAGTTTCCATTACACGGAAAGCCAGAGCTTTCTATCTACGGAATCCGGCTGGGAGAAACCCTGCGACCTCGTTTCGCAAGGGTTAGCTTGCCCCTACGCCCGGAACCTCTCTCCGCACCGCCCCCTCCCCGGGGTGCCTGTTTGGGAAAGTTGGAAGGGGCGCACCCACTGTACATCTCTAACATTTCCCACCTGCTAGCTGCAAGAGTGCTCGGAACGTGCTCTTTCCCTTTCTGCATACAGAGAGCGTGGGTATTTTTCCAGCCGTCGTGTGATCCCCCACCTTCATTCCTGGCTCTGAGAAGGTGACCCCTTCATGTCACCCCAAATCACCCGGTGCAGTCAAGCGGAGGGAACGGCTAGTTTGGACTCTTCCCAGGAAAGGAGAGAGAAACTTCTTTAACGACCACCCTTCCACCCCAGCCTTGAAGCTACTTATTATTGAGGACGCTAAAGCCTCGTTGCGACGCGGGCAAGCAGAACACCACGCGCAGGGCTGGTTTCAGGATTCCTTCCCTTGTGCTAACCTCATTTCTTCCACTCGCAATGGCCTCTTCTCTCGCGCGGTTTTTTTTTTTTTTTTTTTTAACTTGGTTAGAGAGTCATGGACAAAAATATTCTGCCAAACCAGTCTGTAGCGGGGTTTCCCTGGCACCATGGGGATTCTCCCCGGGGAATTTAACTCCCTGCAGCCCTGCATTCAAGGATGTAAAAATAACAGATCCTCAGCAAAGTCTAAAAATATCTGTGTGATGTTCCTCTCCCTTGCACTCCCCCTTTCTCTCCATTGTTTGTTTCTATATCTAATATAAACACCAATTCCCAGCATATTCCTTGGTCTGCCCGACCCGACTTTCCCGGACCTCTGCCTGCCTCTTCCGGTGCCCACTCGCCCAGCTCTCAGTCTCGTGCTCCCGAGATGTTCAGCCCACTCCTAAAGCTCATTTTCTTTTTTATGTGCTTCACACACCCTCACACTCCCAAACTCGTCTCATCTTCAGACGCCCTCACAAAGCCCCAAAAAGCCCGAAGGTCCCAGAATATCCTGGCTCCCCTGGGCTCTCCTGTAAAAGATCAGATAAATTAGCCTTTGTTCGAGGCTAAGCAGATTTCTGCCCCCCCCCCTTTTTTCCTGGCGGCCACCTCCTTGTGGAACAGGGGGCGGCCTGGGCAGCCGAGAGCAGCCGCATTCCTGTGGGTGCCAGGCGGCTCCAGTGCTGAGCCACAGGGCCTGAGACACACACAGAGGAACCCGCAGACCTCGATGCCCTTGATCTCGCTCTCTCGCCCCCTCTCGTTGGATCTCCCAACCGGGAGCCTTTCCACCCACACTCTGATCCACCCAGGTCTCGGCCTCGGACAGGAGCGTGCTGACCCGCGCACCAACACACGCACACACCCTCTCCCGGTGCCATAGGCCAGGCCAGGATCTCCCCGCCTGTGTCAATCTTCTGTTTCCCGCCCCTTATCCCACAATCCAAGACGCGCCGGCTGGCCTTCTTTGGCTCCTTTGATCCCACGGGACGCCCCATGGCTTGCAGCGACCCGGTCCCCGAAGTCCTGGGAGTCGCCCACAGCGCGCCAAGCGCAGGCCGCGCTCCCCTCCTCCGGGTGCACCCTGCGGCTTCACTCGAGGGTTGACACCAATCGGTCTCCTGAGCTCACCAGCCCGAAGCGCAAGGGATGCCTCCAGGAACACTGCCCCCTGCCCTCTACCCTCCATCCTGAGCTTTCTTTTATTCTAAGAGAGAGACTTTTAGGGCTACCCAACCATCACCACCCTTCCCGCCCCATCCCTGTAACCCCTTGGATCGCGCACCTCCCCCTGGCCACTGGGATCTCGCCAACCCTCAACTCTCCAGCCCTCCCCGAGGCACGCCTTGAGGGCAGACGCCCTCCCGCACTTCTGGGAAGCGCGCCACGCCGGCGGATCCGCCTGCGGTCACCCCTCTCCTCCACCCTTAAGCACCCCCTCCCACGCGGCTGGGTGGAGATTCCCGCCTCCCAGGATCCTGGGGAGGGGGCTCTGCTGCTCGCTCTAGCCCTCCGCTCGCGTTCCCAGGTAGCCCGCGGTCTTTTCGCACTGCGCTTGGTTTTTTAAGAGTCACAGCGAACTCTGGGCCACCAAAACAGCCCCAATAACAGTAGCACCTACCGGATTGGCTATTTTTCTACTCAGCCCTGCCCCCCACCCCAGCCCTACCCGCGTTTTCTTTTGCATCTGACAAACTTTAAGTTCCCTTGCGGCAATGGGCAGAAAGTATAGGTCGTTTCTACTGCAGGAGGGGTGGGAGTGACAAGCGGGGGGGGGGGGGGGGGAGCCTTCTCTTTCAAGCACCCAGGGTTGCCGGCTGTAATGTAATAACCTGTTTTATAGGTCGAGCTCTAACCGTGAAGATAGGAACCGGGGGCATTTACATGAATCTCTCTTTAAAGGAGCCGGGAGTCCTGTTTTGCAGCAATTAAATGTTTCTGCTCTTTTGTTCGCTGGGACTTCATATTACTTCTGATTTATGGGGATCCAAAGGAGTCTCTTTGCCAAAAGCGCATGTATTATTGAGTCTGTTCCACATCCTAAACCAAGATTTATATAAAACCGTGAAATACCACACATTACGACCTTTCGCCACAGGAAGGAAAAAATGGCTCATAACATCATTCTCTCTCTCTCTCTCTCTCCCCAAGTTCAGTAATCATTTTCTCTGTCAAATCTCCACTATACAAAGTTTAGTGTATTTTTTTTAAGTCGGTGTGGATGGAGGGCAGTAAGCAGTTCACAAACTCTGATTTGTTTTAAAGCTTTTTTTTTTTTTTCTTGTAAAGGTGAGAAGACAGAAATCTGCCAATGGAAGCTTATTGTTATCCAAAGACTATTTCTGCCACTTGCCTTTGCAAGGTGGAAGAAGAAGGGCGGGAGAAGAGGTAGGATATGAACTCCATTTTCATCCATATACAGGGGTCACTACACAGGGACATTTCATTATTGCCCTTAAGTTCACAGGAGCTAGGAAGCCTGCTTGCCCCCCTGCGGGGTGGCCATGGCCGGGCAGTTCCCTGGTCTATGAGGTGCTTGGGGGAGGAAGAATCATTACTCAGTGTCCTAGCAGCTGGGGGGGGGGGGGAGAAAAAAAAAACTCAGGAAATTCTCTGTGCCCATGGTGGGAAAACTGAGCTGCTGAGGATATCAGGGCTTTTAGGTGTCCCTGACCAGGATATCCCCACTAAGAATAAGAACTAGACTCCAGAAGTCTCAGCCAGGGCAGGGTCCACCCTCCTGGAGGCAACAGCTCGAACCTGGCATTCACTTTTACCCTGGGACCAGCACAGTGCCTCAACCTCTCTCCACACTCTGTTGCTCTAACCCTCCAACTCCCTTTCTCGTTGGTCCTTCCATATTGTAAGGAGACTCACCTTCTAATAGGGTGTTTCACAACCATATCTAGGGGCAGGGACAGTCCTTTGCCAAAAAATACTGGACTTTCTGGAATCCAGAAAGAAGCACATCAGTGATTTGTAGCAAAGGAAGCAGCTGGACAGGTTTATATGGGGGGGGGTGTTAATTAATAAAAGTTAATGATAAGATTAAAGCCAGTAGCCAGCCAAGCAAAGTGGAGGAGACAGCTTCCAAGCCAGGCTTTATTTAATTAGCAGCAATTAATATATTTTCTGCTAATATCCTTTAGGACTCTCAATGACTTGTTCCCTGTGAAAGAGAATGGAGATGGAGCTCAGGAACACTTACATGCACTGGGGGCATTTTGCATTTGCTAATGGCAAGAGAGACGGCAAATTCATTTAAGAAAATGTTCATAAACAAGTGACAGGCACTCAGGCTGCTTTGGTGGAAACAATGGTGAAGCTGACAAGTGTTCTTTGCTTGGGGGAGGGGCACCTTTCTTTTAAACAAGGAAATGCTTTAGGAGAGAGGGGGAAATGACAAGGGTTTAAGAAAAAAAGAAAAAGAAAAATTATTTCAGACTCCAGGCAACAGCAGATGCAGCAGCCCTTGCAAACACATCAGCCCTGCACGTTTTGAAGATTTGGACATGTAATGCGTCAGACCACTGATTTGCTATTTTCTTAATTCCCGCTCTTCTTTTTCCATATGAATCAAACAGTCTTTTGTCCTTCAGGGTTTGATTTGATCGCTACTGTTCACATTTCACTTTTGTATTTTCCTCTTCCTATACCATTACTCATTGAGTGCCCTGTGAAATTACAATCGTACATTTTCAACTCAGCAACCCATTTGCAGTGCAAAAATAGGGTCTAAATAATGGCTGAATTAGCCCTACTGGACAGTTTCAGATGTAACACTCTGTAATAATTATATTGCAGGCTGGATTAGGATGCTATTATCATAATCTGGACGTTTACAATTATCTGTAATTTGCAAAGATGCGCCAGGTCTTGATTACAGCAGTTTTTTTTTTTTTTTTTTTTTTTTTTGTATCACGCTAACCATCACTAAACAGTGACAGTAATAACAGCTAATTTTGCTGGCAATATAAGAGGTGCTGGGGTGTGCAAACAATTTCACACCTGGATGTGCTCACTCAACCAAGAATATAGAGAAAGAGCTTCTGCCCTGAGACTCAGAAAAATATTCTACTCTGCTTCTGTTCAGTATAGATTTCTAGACCCTGATCATTGCTTAAGAGATATTCTCTGGGGGTAAGTTTTTATTTCTTTCATACTTCAAGGCATAATTCATATTTCTATTCTCACACCTTCCAAGCTATGTGTTTTGCTGTTGTAATTCATTATAGACTGCAAATTTGCTTTACAGATATTTCAATTCTCACCTTTTACTCCCCTTTAACAGTATAAGGGGTGTCATTCTGGTGAGTAAAAGGTTCAGGTGAGAATGGGATCCTTAAGAACTCGATTTGTCTTTTTTGCTTTCAGTGCTGTTGATGTATTTGGTGCAGCTTGTGACTGGAGACTGCGGAAAGGACCAGGTTTCTGTAAGGTGTGGAGGGACAGAGCGTGTGGGACATTCCAAGCTATAATCTCTTTGCAAATTGTTGCTCAAAGCTAGTGCTAGGCAAAATCCACTGAGGTCTTTATGTGTGGCAATGATTCTAAGTTTGGGGGCACTGAGAGAGCAATGGAGCTGGAGAGAGTGCTCCTTCACTAACACAGGTATGCGAACATTTGCAACGGCAGGTGTAGTCTAATCTCTAGATTGCATAGCCCCTTAGACATCCTCCACTTGGGAGAGATTTCAGGAATAACTGGCCTTTGAAACCCTTCAGGGCTGCATTGCAGGGTCTTTGCCTCAACCTGGGGAGACCGGGGTGGGGGGGAGGGGCGGAATGCCTCTCTTAGAGCTATTGTCCTCGGGGCCCAAATGCTGCGACCTTGGGGTTAGAGGGGCATGATTGGCTAAGAGGCAGAACCGAGTTGCGGACCCCAGGAACAAGACTGATTTAGGAACGCAGGGAGGAAAAGTCGCAGGAAG
Source organism: Anoura caudifer (assembly GCA_004027475.1). Lineage (NCBI taxonomy): Eukaryota > Metazoa > Chordata > Mammalia > Chiroptera > Phyllostomidae > Anoura > Anoura caudifer. Next base: position 67,709 of record PVKU01003430.1, on the reverse strand, counting down.
CAGTGCTGTTCTATCTATAGATGACGCTGTTTCCTGACTCTGTAGACGCTGGAAGCAGCTAGAGATGTTAAGTGCAGGAGCCTGAGAAATCTTTGGCTCCCTCACCCAAGTGCAGAAAGGCCTTTCTCCAGCGGCGGCGGCGGGAAGCTTCGGACTAAATTGCGTCAAAAGATAATGAGATGTTTATTGGAGCCGGGGAGAAAATTTCCCCTTCACCCTGACCGCCCGCAGCTATTGTTCCTTTTTTACATGGGAAAATATGGTCAGAACGAGGCTCCTAGGACTCGAACTCCTGGGAAGTGTGAACGAGGGGAGGCGTAGTAGTCAGTGCGACTGGGCGATGCCTTTTGCCCACGCCCCTCCTACCAATCCCTCCCTCAAGAATCAGTTTGAGGGGGGGTGTCAATACTTTCTAAAGAGCGAAAAAAATTAACCCTTGAGGTTCAGAGAACCCAGGAAGCCCAGTTTCCAAGGAGAGATACGGGGAGGACCCCTTGGCAGAATTTGTTTAACTCGTGATAAGAGATAGATTGATACAAGGCGCATCATTACAACATCGCCGTGGTGTTAAAATGCATTTGCTGGGTTTCAGAATTTCATGTACTCACAGTGGTTTGGCATGTGTCGGTGGATTTTTTTTAAAAGAAAAATTAGTGTTGGTTTCGATGTATGGTAGCTTTCTCTCTAACGTAATTTAAATAATTCAGCAAAGCCCCACTACCAGCTGTACTTCTGCAGCCTCTTCCATTCTTTTCAGCATTATAATTTTGGTTAATTTTCAATTTTAGGTCCTACGTCTCTGCAATTTGTGTATGAATAACAGAATAATTTCCCTCTTTTGTTTCGCCTTTCCTGTTCCTGAATCTAAATAAAGATGGCTTTTTAGTATTAAAAGTGGAAGAAAATTACAGGTAATTATCTTTGACGGTAAAAACGCTGTAATCAGCGGGCTACATGAAAAATTACTCTAATTATGGCTGCATTTAAGAGAATGGAAAAAAACCTTCTTGTGGATAAAAACCTTAAATTGTCCCCAATGTCTGCTTCAAATTGGATGGCACTGCAGCTGGAGGCTTTGTTCAGAATTGATCCTGGGGAGCTACGAACCCAAAGTTTCACAGTAGGAAGGGGGAAAAAAGAAAAGAAAACATTTTTCCTAATGTAACAATGCGAATGCTAGAAAATGACAAGACTGATCGGTTTTAAACCATTCTGAAGACTGACTGAGCGTGGAAGTTCCTCAACAAAAAAAGGAACGGGTATATTGGTAAGTAGTCTTTGCTTTGTGTCTAATTATAGTGACTGTCCTTTTGCACGACTGTATGTCGCTGTCATTATATGGAGCACTCTGAGTATCTCTATTGACTTCTGATAAATGGCTCAGTGGTTTCAAGGTTCATAATTTGAAGGATGCCCAGGTCTGTAGCCATTAATTCTCGCAGTATGGGGCTTCCTGCCTGTATGACGAAAGGACTTTTCATTTCCATTATTTCTAAGCTTTCCACAAGATCGGAGGATGTATTTCAGCCAGGAGCGTGCTTGTTCCTACCTCGCTAGCTTGCAAAGAATTGTAAACATTAAGTAGTCGTAACCGTGCATTTACTTTGTTCTTTTCTCTTATTCTTTCCTTCATCTTTTTCTTTTTTGTTAAAAACTGCTTCCAAAGAAAGACAAATACAGTTGTATTACTTTAGCCGAGAAAAGGGAGAGGAGAATACTCAGTTTCAGCACTAGGAACTACTGGATGTCTAAAGGTTGTCAGGGAATAGATCATTCTATTTTTTTAAATAGAAGAAATTACAATAAAATATAATGTATAAAGAAAGCTGAGAAAACACCCATGGTGAATGTTAAAGTACTTAAGACAAAGGCTAATGCTGAAAACTGACATCTTTGCAGGCACTTGATGTATATGTATACATGTAGGGCTTCCCATATTAGGAAATGGGAATTCTTTGAAGGATGATAGAAAATTTACTGACAGGGAGGGAGGAGGAGGTGATGAGATAGAGATACATAGAGAGAAATATTCAAGACACTCCCAGCATTTTGTGGCTTTTACTCCATATATGAAAGAAGACAAAAACATACAAAGTATATGTACAACTAAAATTCAACAATATATACAGAAATGTTTCTTGATATAAACGTCCCTATTACTTAGTGAATGCCACCAATTCACCCAGTAAAGGTGTCAAAGCAATAGAACCATGATTTGGGTTGTTTCCTCTGTCTTTCCTGATTCCAGTTCAGAGTTTGGGGGTGGGGTGGGGAAAGAGTGGTTTTGTCTTGTTTTGAAATCATCATTCTTTGCTCATTGAATTTTGATAAAACATGCAGCTTTCCCTTTGTGGCAACGTTCTAATATTACAGCTGATTTTCCCCTTTTCTTTAGAGAATGGCTGGTATGTGAGGGCTTTTCTTTTCTTTCTTTGTCTTTTTTTATCAGTCTGGGATTGGTAAATAAAAATGTAGGAGTCTGAAATGCTTCTGTTTCATCATGTAATGTCTTAAGTTCATTAAACAAGTGAAAATGCTGCCATGTTTTTGCAGATTCTTCTGGTGGGGGGAGATGTCTGTTTTTAAAAAAAACCATTGTTTTGATGGATACTCCCAAAGAGGAGAAGAGGCTCAGAGCCTGGATTCCCAAGGGGTAAGAGAAAATATACTTACAGTGAGGGGTTTCAGGAGCGCTGGCATAGTAACCAGCCTCTCCCTCTCTCTCCCTCCCTCCCTCTCTCTCTCCCTAAGATGCAAGATCAATTACTGAGGCTGCTCAAGGGAAAAGGCAGACAAGGAAATAAAAAGGAAAAAGGAAAAGAAAGGAGGAACGAAGGAAAGAAGGAAGGGGGGGGAAGAAAGGGGGGAGTGAGAGAGAGAGCGCGCTCCGATGGTCTCGCCAGATATGAGTTCTCCCGAGCCTGCTCCTTCGGCTCGGTTTGGCAGCTGCAAGCAGGTCCCGGATCCTCCTTGCCTTGTTCAGACGTTTCCCTAGGGTATCGATTTCCCTCGGACAACTCACATCATCTGTGGTCTCTGCATCGTGTCCTGGTGTGGAGAGGAGTACCAATGCGAATAGCCGGGCATGTAGCTGTTGGGGGGCATACTGACGCCCTTGGCTGAGGCAGAAACGTCCCACACTGGAGGCAGCGCTGGCGAGCGCGGCGACAGGGCCGCTGACCCTGGGAGAGGGTCGCTCTCATGTGGGTTACTGCCTTGCTTCAGCAGTTTCTTAAACTTAGAGCGTTTGTTCTGAAACCATATCTTCACCTGGAACGAAATGCAGCAGTGATTATTAGGCTCGAAAACGTCTTCCCAGTGCCTCAATTTGAGGCTTTGGAAGCAATTCATTAAAATGATGATGATGATGATGATGATGATAATCCCTGCAAACACGAAGCCCATAAGTTGCTGCCTTCCGTCACCTCTTTCTAATCTCCTCTTCCCCTCATCCTACCCACCTCATTTGCTAGGTATCTTGTCTGGATACCTAAACTCTTCAGCTGGAAGCAAACCTAGGTTTAAAAGAACAGCATAAGCAAGAATAAAATAAAGTAAAAATGAAGGTGAATGAGGGTTCGAAGTCTAAAAAAGTCTTTTTGGATCAAAGTCAACTGAATTCAACTTTTTCTGATAGTCTGTGTCTAAAAATATATATTTACCAAGCCCTAAACTTAGCATCTCTATGCATGTACAGTAAGCAAATGACTATGAACAGACTAAAGCCTGTACATTTATAACCAAATGCCTTGGATATCCCTATGCATATATTGCACATGCCACAGGCTGTGCATGGGGCATCTTTCTCTCTACATAAATACATCCCCATAATCCTGTAGAGATTAAGGACTGCACCTCCCTCATTCCATACTTTGTATGTTGCTTAGTCAAACTGTGGTCAGCAATCATCACATGATTGTTAGTACAGTCACTTAAAGTTAAAGGGCCCCTGAAAATTAAAGGGGAATCAGGAATCTGGGAGAGTATCTAAGCTAACATACCAGGTCTCCTTTATTTGAAGAAGGAGATTCTATGGTGCAGCTTCCTTTACCTTTAAAATTCCTTAGCCATAGGAATTTGCTTTTCCAAGGGAATACAAGTTACTGAGTAGCAGGAATTCCTTCGTTTCAAGCCCCAAATATTTCCAGTGGCAACATGGCAAGAGAAAGCAGGCTGAATTGAAAAGAAGAGCTTAGGAGCATCTGTTCTAAGGCACCGCACAATCATTCCCTAGCAAGAGTCTCATAAAACCTGAAGTCTCCTTGCTGAAGATCACCCACCTCACTTGAGGCCTACCACCCCATGCAGCTAAGTTAATCAACAAGGACAGAAACCACAGGTGATTGCAGCCTGGCTTTATGACCAGAGTCCTAATATATCTGCCTAAGCCCCTTCCTGTGAAGTCTGAAAGGTCCCATATGTCTTTCAAATTAGTAGGACAGCAGAACTTCACCAACTGTACTTAACTGAGGCTTCACCTGCTGTAATTTGGGGAGCATTTCTCTTTGATCTCCACCTCTGCCATTGCTCCCAAGTGCTGTGCTCTAGGGAGGTACCTCAGCTTGCACCAGCCAGTCATCGGGCATGATTTAACCACTGAGCTTAGGGCAATCTTCAGAAAAACTCACTTCACCCTTCCCAGGATGAATAGTTGGCACCTTGATCCCCCTACTAAATCCTATTGGAGCCTATGACCATTTCCCCTCTTCATTTGACTTCATATTTTTTTCTTTCTATGTCAACAAACTGAAATCCTTAAGTTTCAGGACCCACAAAAGGATCCTTTAAATCTATATGTATAGGTGTATGTGTACATATTTTATATATACATATACATGTATATATGTGTATATATGTATATGCATATGTACACATCTTATTCTGCCTCCTGGCCTGAACATTTTTTTCTCTTTCTCTTTCATGTTGTTCTGTTTTTGAAACAGGACTCGAATAAATGATGGTCACCAAATGACACTAGACTGAGGTGGGGTCGCTGAGAGTTGGGAAGATGTGCAAATCCAATCCAGCATTCAATACCAGGTCATTTATTCCAAAACTGTGTTGTCCCGAGAAAGTGCGTAACTGGAGCAAAGGCATTTGTCATTAATCTCCTTCCATCCTTGGTTGACTAGGCCAAGAATTCCTCCCGATGCGCTCCCTGCCCGATCTGCAAGCAGGGTCAGCATTTCAGGGATAGTCGGGCTCCTTGGGAATTACCTGTGTTTGTGTCAGTCCTAAGGAAGCTGCCAGTTCAGCTCTCTCGGGAAGGGCCAGGTACTGAGTCTGCTGAAAGCGATGGTTTAAAGCCTGGAGCTGCAGGCTGGAATAAATGGTCCGAGGCTTCCGAATCTTTTTCCCTTTTCCATTGAACCTGATTTCCCCGTTTTCAATCACTGTGGTTTTTTGTTGATCTAAAAGCAAAGGATACAGAGGAGCAGTCACCCGTGAGGCTACTTCTGCAGTATCCCTAAGCATGGCCGGGCCTGTTCAGGGTCACCCCAAACACCAATAAGGGGTTTTTTTGAGGCGTCCCCACGCCACCCTGACCTCCCAGGGTTCACAGTGCCCGTGTCTTCCCAGAGGCTGCAAAAGCTTATCCCGGCTTCTGACTCTGTCACCAACAAAGCTTGGTAGCTGGAGGGGGGAAGCGCCCTCGGGCCTCGGGCAAACAACCGCGCTCCGCCGCAGTAGAGGCGCCACCCGCCGCTATCTGGGGCGCGCAGCGCCGAGGGGCGGCTGCTCACTCCGCGGAGTCTGGCCCTCCGGTTCTAGCTTTACAGAGTTTTACGCTGTGCTTGAACCACCCTGGTGTTTATGCGGCCACTTGACTTGATGTCACTAGCTCCAAGCCCAATATATTAAGACCCTCGGAGTGTTCGAAATGATTCTGCTGAAAGGAACCCAAACCCCAAACAAAACACAACCACTCAGACCAGCTCCGGAGCAGACTGAGCCTCTCACGGCAACTTTGCCCCCTCGGATGCTAAGAACCATCCGCCCTAGGCCCTCTGCTTCGCCTCCACGAACAAAGGAGCAGACAACAGTATATCGAAAACCCAGAGGGAGGGGTCCCGATCAGGGGTAAGGGTGGCAGGACACCTCAAAGCCTACGGGAAACAGACCAAATGTCAACAGCTTAACCAGAGTCAGAGGCCATGCCACCTTTCCTCTGGGTCACCGAAGCGCTCCGGGCGACCCATGCAAAGTAGGCCACTGCTGCCCAGATTGTATTGGGGAGCAAAACACGCTCCCCAGTTCGGCCCCAAAACGTCCACAATCCTGCCAGCAGCACGGGTTACAGCCCGGAGGGGAGGAAGGAGGCTAAGGGCGCACAGACCCGGCGGGCTGGAGAGCGCAGTGAGGGCCAACTCGTTGAGCGTCGCCTGAGCCGAACAGGAGGCGCTGCCCCAGCAGCGCGCGGGAGACTGGGGAGCAAGGAGGGTTGCGCCTCTGAGAAGCCGGGGGTCCGCGGCGGCGCGAAGGGGCCCGGCTGGGCGAGGCCGGCAGGCAGGCGCCAGGCGAGCGGGCGCGCACGAGGCCTGGCCGGGGGCGCGCCGGGCTGCCTGGGGGAGGGGGCCGGCGGCGGCCGGGGCGTTGAGGAAGTGAGCGGGGCGGGCGGGGTGGGGGGCAGCCGGGAGGCGGGAGAAGCGAGCTGCCCCGGCGGCCTCTCACCTGTGTCGTCCCCTCTCGTCTGGGCGGCCGCGCTGCTGTTGTGGTAGGACTGGAGGTAAGGGCTGTGCTGCGAGTGGCTCATGTAAGGGTAGGCGGCGAGCGAGCGGTGGTTGTAGGAGTTGCCGCCGCCCGCCGCGTAGGGCGAGCCGTGGTGGTGGTGCTGGTGGTGGTGGTGGTGCGACCCGGCCGCCGCCGAGTGCAGGCAGTGCAGCGGGTAGTGAGCGCCTGCCATGGCCGGGGAGCTCTGCTGCGAGGGCGGCGGCGGCGGCGGCTGCTGCTGCGGCGGCGGCTGCTGCTGCTGCTGCTGTTGCCCGAACTCCATGAAGGCGGATTTGGACGAGTCCTGGCCTTCCAAGCCGTCAGCCATCGTAGTCATGGTCATCATCAAAACTTTGGGGGCTGGAGAAAGCCTTCTCCCGGGTTTCCTCCACCCTCCCCCCACTTGGCTTGCGCCGCTCTCCCCTCTGCAGCCACCTTAGCTCTTGGGATCCTTGCAAAAAAAAATAAAAAAAATTAAAAGGGGGGGCGGAGGTGGTTCTCCCTCTCCCTCGCTCTTCTCTAATGTATATATTTTTAATATAAAGAGATATAGTGAGCGGGGCCTTGTTAACTCAAAGGGAGGAGGAAGGGGGAGGGATGGGAGAGGAGAGGGGGAGGGGGAATCTGCTCTCCCCCCTTCGCTTCCCCCCTTGGATTTTTTGGGGGCTGGTGCAGTTTAAGGCAGAGATTTTAAGGTGGATTCTGCGAAAGTTGCGCGTCTGCTTTCAGACTTGATGCAGACGCCACGAGTCGAATGGTTTGTCTCCAAAGGGCAGCGCTTTCCCATTGGTCAATCGCCCCCTGACGTCACAGGCGCACGGCTTCTACTGGTGTTTGCGAGGCTCGCTGAGTTCTTCGCCTACCTCCGGCAACTCCAATCCCAGCCCCGAGCTGCAGTCTGGGGGCCTCGCCGCTCCGTGCACAGGGCCGTCCGGGAGGGAGGTGGCTTCGCACCGCAGGCCTCCTGCCGCAGATCGCGCCCTCAAACTCGGAGCCTCAGTTCCCAATGCTGCAGCCCCTGGATCAACCTGGCCGGATACTGCACTCTCTCAGTACCCTTGAACCTAGTATGCGGCCAGTGCTCAGAAGCAATGACTTCTTCATTTAAAGCTAGGTCCCCTGCCTTTGACCTCCCACCCCCTCCACTACAGTCCCACGGGAGCGTCCTGTCACCGTGGATTTTTCTAGACGTGCTTTATTGAAACCACAAAGGGAAGAAGAACCCCCACACCTGTACCCCACCCCATGGTGGGTGTTGTAAAGAAAAAGGAAAATCAAACCATGTTCTGAAGAGGTTTCTGCCGTTTCAGGCCTTATATTGAACAAAAAGGGGGAGAACTCCCCCCACCCTAGAACGCGGCAGCCTGTTCTGAAAGTGAATTGTTGGAGGACTGACAGTAATGCATTTTTTCCTATTGAAAACAGAAGCTACTGTAATGCTTTCAAATATATGCAAATGATACATGCGGTTAGTGGTTTGGCAGATCTTGATTACAATATAAACTACCCAAGTAAAAGTGCCTTCGTCCTAAATTTGTCTCTCGATTACAATTCCAATTGATTTTATTTTATTGTCAACATTGTTAATGATAAAAATAGAGTCGTTTTACAGTTATTTTTACTTTCTGGAAGGAGGCAATTAGAGCTCTAATCAGGAATACACAAAAATCTCCCATGATTAACTGCAGTACTTTGTTCAAATTGCTGCTATAAAATTCAGAACAATTTGCCTGTAATGATTATGGACTGGGTTTATTTTGGGAGGTGGAATAAAAGTGGATATAGCATAAATTATCCTCTAATTATACACCAGTGTCGCCTCAATTATCCTCTTATCAAAATGGTTGTCTAACTGCCGCATTTAGTTTCAATTCTCTCCTTTTTTTCTATAAAAAGAACTTCATACCTTGTTATTATTAATCCATTTATTATTTGCAAGGGGATTTATACCCGCACATCCAGGTGGTAGAACCACTTCTCTTTCAAAGATGGACTGGGGACAGACATTGAATTCGGAGCAGCCCTGGGCTGCGGATCTGCCCTCTCCCCCTCTAGTCTCCAGACCCGCTCAGGTCCAGGCAGCTGAGCAGAGACAGCGCAGCCCCAGCGCGCAGCTCGGGCCTGAAAACCAGGTACGACGGCCGGACCGGAGACCAGGCGCGGAGGAGGGCAGGTAGGGCCGCGCCGGGGGCGGGATCCCGGGACTACCGGCAGGCGCCGGGAGACCCAGCTGCCAGAGGATCTGGGTGGGCCAGATGTGCAGACCCCCACAGGCTCTGCGCCAGCTTTCGACCTGCGAACAGACCACAGCAGCGAGCCTCTGGCCACACGCAGAAACGTGTGATTTAGCCACTTCGCACCAACGTGTCTACGAGTTGCGGGTACGAATCTGGGTCTTTCTTCGGGAAAACTACTGCGGGCTTCTTTGCATTCTATTCCTTTGCACTCCATAAGTTATGCGACCCAAGGAATCTGAGAAATGGGCCATTTAGCGATGCCGCTTGTCCCAGAAACTCCAGAAAACGTGGCTGCAGATTTAGCAGCTCCTACTCTATTTACATATTGCGCGGAACTCCGTGGCAGCGGTTTATGCTAATTGATTTACTCAGCTTGCAACCTGGGGTCTACGGGCTGCGCCAGGCTAGTTTGCCTTTCTCTTTTTCTTTCTTTCCTTCCTTCTACAGTTTTATCAGAAAACCTCGCTGCCCGTAGGCTTTCTCCTGGGTTCCCAGGGCAGCAGTCTTTACTCTCCTCTCCCCCTTCCTTTTCCCAGCCCCTCGCGCTTAACTTCTTGAGCCTGGGGAGCCGGTTCAGTAACTCTGAATTCATTTTTAAGTGGCGCGCCTTGTTTCCCTCCTTTTAACAAGAGGTACACTTTAACACGCGAACCAGTAACCCGATCCAAGCGTTTACAAATCAGCAGCGAATTAAAACAACAACAAAAAGCTTCAAGGAAAATGAAAGCTGGGCTGGGTAAGGGGGAGATGTAGGCAGGGTGTGTATATACGTGTGTGAAAGAAGCAGAAGGTGTCCCCTCCTCTGAAGCGTTCTCGGTACACCCGGCTGCGCGCCCAGCTTGTTTGTAAAGTCCTCAAAGCCAGCAGGTAGACTTGGCAGTTTTATTGCTTTATACCCTGCAGCTTGCTGTTAACACGGTGAAGGCGGTCCCCACCCCGCACCCCCATACGCGTCTGTGTGTCTGTCTTTATGCTCGCAGGTGCACTGCTGTCCTCGCTGGCTTCCCAGTGGGGCGGGTCGTCGCGGGTCTGGGAAGTTCCTGCACCCAGCACCAGATCCAGGGCAGCAGTGTCTATTTGCCATTTTTTTCTTGTTTGCTTAATGCTCGAGGAAGCCCTGATGACTGGAATTGTCCGTAGCTGCAAAGCTGTCATCCCTCCCCCATTAGTTGGAGGATAAAATTCCAGTATGGATTCTAGAGGAGCAAGAGTGCAGCTGTACTGAGGTAGCAGTTGCTTGTAGCAAAGGTAAAGGTCCTGCTGAGACCTGCTGAGAGACCCAGATTGGCCTCAAACAGTTGGAGGATGGGGAATGAGGTGATGGAGGGGTCCCTCCCAGCTTAACAGAGGTCTCTGGGCGCTTGCTGGATAGAATCCAAACTGCAGGCTTCATCATCCGGCTTTCCAGCTAGTCCTGGGAACAGCTAGCTAGTGGGAGAGCTAGTCTGACCCCACACGGTGTGCCCAGGTGTCGCGCTGTGAGTGTTTGCCACATGTGGCCTCTGCCACCAGCCGCGGGTGCAAGGAGTTTGGTGCCCAGTGGCTGTCTACGGCTGGGTGTGCTCCCCATGGCCATTTCTTTCCAGTGGGTCCCAGCACCACATCTTTGGAATCCTTCACCCAGCTCATGAGCGGCGGCAGTAAGGTTGGAGTCACCCCTGGTTCCTTCTAGCCCAGCCCCAACCTCCAGCCGTTTTGCAAGAGGCAAGAATCTCAGACTCTGCAGGGCCTTGGGGCAAAAGCACACACCTCAGGGGCTCCAGGACCCTGCATCCTCATGCTGCTGCCAGGCCCTGGCTCCTATTACTTTGTTTGGCCTGCTTGGGGAACTCCAGCCAATCCTGGGAAAGGCGAGGCCCTGAGTCTTTATAATTTTAAATAGAAGTAACCTGGAAGGCTTGGAGGCCCAAGCCTCTTGTAAGACTTGTTGTAGGTGAAAGTCATATTTGGGAAGAAGTTTTAAAAAGCAGAATTTGAGGCCTAAACTGCTTTTTGCTTTTTAAGGTATTGAAGTGTTGGGGCTTGTATTCCAGCTGTCAGTGTTATTTTGAGAAAAATCCTCCCAAATTGCCCACGTGGGACTGTGTCAGTGTGCCCAAGGCCGCTGTGGAGTAATGGACTCTCTGGGTGAGAAAATCCCTTGCTGTTCTAGCTGTGGCTCAGGGAATGTGTTGGGTGCCGGGCCATGGTTGTGCAGCCTCCTCAGGCCATAGCAGCACATTCAAGCTCAGCAGGGCCTGGCTGGGTTTGGTTGCTAAGTTGGGCTCAGTTATCACGTTAATTCTAAAGAAATTAGACCTGGATAAATAGCCTTTGAATTCAAAGAAATAACTCAGTATTGATTTACATAGCCATGCTAAAACACACACACACACACACACACACACACACACACACACACACACACAAAACCCCAACCTTCTCAACAGGAGACATCGGTGGAAAAAAATTCCTGCTAGTATTCTCTCCATTCAGTGTAAAATTCTGTTAATGTAGGTGTGTAGGGAAAGGGTGCTTAATATCCTGGAAACCTAGGCACCCTTTTCTCCTCCCTCAACACACACACACACACACACACACACACACACACACACACACACACACACAGGCAAAGCTTGAGAGAGAGAGGCCGGCATGAGAGCTGCCTCTTCATCTTTCCTAGCCCAGGCTAGAGATTGTATCATTGTAGCAGCCAAAAGTATCTATGCAAGAAAACATTGAGATTGTAGCATTATTTCTTTCAGTGTTAAAACTATAGTGCCTGTTTGAAGACATTCCCCTCCCAGGCTCCCTAAAATTCAGCTAAAAAGTGGGTCCTGTTTACTCCATACCCAGAGAGAGGCTCACTGAAGTCTGGGGACAGCATCTCCTTCATCTCTCCAGTTCTGGACCCCAAGAACAGGAACCCCCAACAAGTATGGCCCAGCCCACCAGGGCCAGTAATGCCCACTGGTGACTTCACAGACTTTTCCTAGACTGTCAAATTTGGAGAATTTTAACTAGGCGCGGTCCAACCTAGAGGCTCCTGTCTAGGTCTTTTCCGACCTGGAGTCCAGGGGAGTTATGAAAAAGCAGTCAACCAGGGCCTCAAATTCAACACCATTTGCCTCTCTTTGACCCCATTCCCAGGCTATGTGAACACCCAAAGCATTCTTAACAGAGGAAGCCAATATTCTGGACCTAGAATGGATACAGGGAGGAAAAGAACACATTTCTACCTTCCCCAGTTTCAGGATTATATACAGAAATCTTCTCTTTCTCTTTATCAAGCATAGGAACCCTTTCTCCCTAATACACAAGTATTCTCCTTTCAGTTCAGGGGGGAAAACTCAACAATCTTTAAACACTTAGATTAAAACAAGATAAATGGTGATGTTTGTCTTTTTAATCTGTTGGATAAACCAAGATGAACCCCTCTGTATTTGCCCTGCTGGGAAATATATCAGGACAAAGGCAGAAGGGAAGGGGTGTTAGAAGTCAGCTTTAATCAAGCCAGTCTTTGGAAACCAGGACCCCCTGACCATTGCAGGATAAACACAGCCCTAGAGTGGCAGGGAACAAGCATCAACAGGAAACAGCATACTATTTTTAGGCATAATAAGGAGTTAATATAGCTGGTCAAGCCTCTTCCTAAATGCCTCCAAGCATCCTCTCTTTTAGTTCCTCCATCCCTTCATCGGCAGTAAGAATAACAGTCACAGCAGACACCTCACCATTAGGAAGAGCCAAGCTTGGGACAGCTCTTCTGAAAAACCTGGGATGGAAAACATCTTGTTACGTGAGCTCTTCTTAGATGCCTCTCTGGTTATAACAGAAAAAGAAATGAAAACCGCTTTTCATCAGCGAGAGACTTGCTCTGTACCTGACTACCCTTGTGATGCAAATATCTGGGTGATTTTGATAGTCATACCTGCTCACCCACACTTTTTATCTCCTTTATTGTGTAACACCCCAATGTACATGGTAAGGCAATTCATTAGGTTTTAAATAAACTTTCCTTAGAGAGCAACTGATTTAAGAGTCCTTAGAAAAAGGTGAGGGTTAAAAAAAAATTCCCCCAACAGTGCCCTTTCTCTTTTGTTCAGAACAAAATTCTTTTTTACACAAATCAAAGAGAAAAAAAATCCCTCCCATCTTACAGAAAATAATATTTTTCTGTAGGCTCCACTAATTTTGTGAAGAGAGTGCAAATGCTCCACCTCAGAGCTCACAGCCTTTATTTCATCAAATACACGCTGAGGGTCATGTCCATTTGGACATGTATTTGGGTTCATATTCAGGTTCATGACATTTCTTCCCATATGCTTTGTGGAGAGGGAGCAGAGGGGAAAAGCAGGGGTCACAGAGAGAAAGGGAGGCAGAGAACAAATATAATAGAGTGAATAAGAGAGAAAGTGAATCTCCTTCGTTTTGAAAGTACCTCTGTTCAAGTTTTCTTTTCTTTCCTGTTAGCTAGTGACTACTGCCCGATGATGTTAAATTCACAACAAATAAGCAAAACGAAGGCTGATAAAAGGAGCCCTGTTTGACTGCGGGTCTGCTCCACGTGTATTTACTCCCCGGCTTGCAGGGATGGCTAGACCCCGCCCACTAGTATTCTCTACCCCCTTTTCTCCGTCTCCTCTCCATCCCTTCACCTCACCTCTTTTCCCCTTAAACACCTAGGGCAGCACGTTGTTCATCTAATAGCTGAGAACTCAAAGCAGGAGAACCTTAAAAAAAAATCACAAAAGTGGTCATCCTTCCTGCACAAAGGAGTCCTTTTTAAGAACAAGGTTCTGGAGGCTTCAAGGTCTTGGGCTCAAGAGTTGAAAAGCGAGTTCAGCCTTTCGGGACCTTAGTGCAGCAGTCCCAAACAGCCAGGAGGGCGTCCCCAGTGCTGCGGGCGGGGGGGGGGGGGGGGGGGGGGGGGGGGGGGGGGGGGGGGGGGGGGGGGCAGGAGGGAGGGAAGGGAACCGGGAGGACAGGAGCCGGGAAGGCAGGCAGAAGCTGAAGGCGACAGGAGCGCCCGCGCTGCAGCTGGCTCCCACGCGCCGCTGTCTACAGGGAACGTAGGGCCGGGTAATGGAATTCAGCAGGCAGAGATCCTCCAAGAGCCAGCCACTGTCTTGTACAGATTTGTAGAAAAACCCTCACTGTAATTAAAACCGTACAGTCAGATTAATTCAATGTGTTGCTCAGCAGCGTTTTTAATAGTAAAAATCCGCTTTAAAATTGAATTAGGGTCGAAGAAAATTTCTGCGAGACTCGCCGGATTTGCCAGCTTTCATTGAAGCCAGTCCGAGCTGGACTTTGGCAGTAGCTGCAGTGTCCCCCCTCCCCCCTTCCGTGGCCCCAGACTTGGAGTGGGGGTGGGTGTAGAGGTAGAGGGTGGGGAGCTGATATACAGAGGGTGCCAGTTTGGGCGCCAAGCTGGACAGCCCCAGCCAGGCCCAGACGGAGCACAGGCCAAGGGTTACCCTTCCTATCTCCGAGTTCGAGGCTGTCAGATTTTTGACACCAAGAACCCCCGCCCCCTTCCCACCCTTTGACGAAGTTCAAGGCTCAGGTAAGGTTTGGGGAAAGAAGAGAGCCGTGTTGTGTCTTGAAGCAATTTCCAACTGTGTGTTCCGGGTGTGGCGGAGGTTCGAGCCCTTTCTGTTGGGACGCTCGAGTGTCAGACAGGAGAAAGTTGGGGTTCCACCCACCCACAGCCTTTTTTCTTCTTGAAAGTCTTCCAAAAATTAAGAGTAATATTTCAAGCGCGCTGTCAAAATCTCTCCCAAGCTTTGATTTGGCTGACTGCCCCCCCCTTTCCTTCCCTCCCCACCCGTGATCCTTCGCGTATCCGGTAGTTGTGAAGTAAACGTTAGCGTTACTATGTTTTCCCCCTTTAAGGTTAGACAATTTAGAGCTAAAACTTGCTCCGAAGTTCCTGGGAGAGGTGGCAGCTGAGTGCTAATGGGGAGCCTCTCACTTGAGAACAGTGAAGAGTGAGGGGAGGGCTGAAGGAGCTGCACCCTGTTCTCTCCCAAGGCCAGCGGGGTTTTCGGGGTCCCAGAAATGGTCTCGGGCTGCCCTGTCCGCTAGGGGCCCGGCCCTTGCCGCGGGCTCCTTGGCTGCTGAATGCGAGTGCGCGCGCGCGCACATACACACACTCACACGCACGAAAATGCCGCAACCAGTTAGTTACATCATCAGGCCTGGGAAAACAAAAACCGCTGTGGGTCCCTGCTCCTCCGGCAACGGGCAAGGGGCGCAGACGCTTTAATTGCCGCAAATTGTCACTCTGTCCCCTTTTCATTTTCTCGCTCCTTCGTTTATTTTTACTACACTTCAAGTGCCTACAAACTTCCCTAGCAAAGAGAGCGTGGAGCAATTATTGCCTTTGCCTTCAGGGCCTGCTTTGCCAATCACTGAATGGGATGGAGTAAACAGGGCGAAAAGCGAGGCGCGTCATTGGTCTTGCTTATTTCAGGTGCAGGGCGGTAAAGAACTCTCCCTGACGCGCCGCCCCCTCCCCGGTCCCAATTATCTGGCGGAAAGGAGATGGGTCTCCCTCCCTCCTCCCTCCCCATCACACCCCATCTCATGTGCGCCAAGCTTTCCTCGAATCCAGCAAATCCCGCCAGAATTGGCGGGTTTCTCAGAGAGTAGTTAGGAAAGGAGAATTCCGAGGGGACCTAGCTCTCAATTCTGTATTGAATAGAAAGATGCAGCGTGAGCACGCACCTTCCCCGCCCCCATGCCGGGGAAATAGGGTCCTTTTCCTCCCAGGGAGGGAGGGCCACGTGCTGGGCGGTGATGTTCACCCCTGAGGCAGGTTATAGAGAGCACACGGGGGGGGGGGGGCGCCCCCCTCCAGGGGCTCCGTCAGGGGAAGCTTTGAGGTTGGTTGCAAGAAGTTTGGGACAGTCTGTTAGGATGGCTATCGATCGCTCTTGCTGTTGTTTTAAACATTAGCCAGAAATTCTGAAAGGAGAACTTTAAATTTCGAGCTGCTGCTTAAGGGCCATTCTTCACCCCCTCCTTCCCCCTCTGGTCTTTCCTAGGACAAGCGCAGCGGTCCAGGGGGTGGGGAGAGAGGCAGGTGTTTGCAGCAGCAGCCCAAGGGGGTCTCTGCCGTCCAGCGGGTGGATCCCAAACAAATCAGTGCGGGATTAACTTGTCTGTCTGCCGAATTGTCTCCAATTGCAAAAGCTGCGCGGGTCGCGCCTGCTGGGCGGGTTCGGGTTACTCGCGCGTCCTGGGCTCGCTGTCTTTCCCTAGCCCGGCCCAGAGCTGACGGGCGTCGGGGCCGGCTGGCAGGTCGTTTTAAAGGAACGCAGCGAGTATGAACTGCTCCATTCTCATACACAACCCCTTCCTATTTCTTTTTTATGAAAACATTTACAAGGAACCTAATTTCAGATCATGGAAGCAAATTTCATGCTAGGATATATTTTACAAAACATGTAATCTTTCGGGGCCGGAAGACGTTTAATTAAAACCATACTTTGACAAGTTGAGTTTCAAAGCAAAGTCACACCAGCGCAGAAGGCTAATTCATATTCAAGATGCAGCCTATAATCCCTGTTGTTTGAAAACATCAGGCCATGCTCAGGCACCTTGTGCTCACCCTGCTCTGCCTGACCAAGGGCCTGGGACTCCAAATCCCAGAAGCGTGGTCCAGAGCTTCCCATGATCAGCTGCTCTCCTGTGGATTGGCTTGGGTTAGCGTTCTGGTCTTGGGAAGACAGAGGAAACCTTCCTGGACCACCTTTACTGTCTGTGAATAACTCCTTGGGACGGTCAAGAGGTCCCAGGCACCAGAGAGACTAATTGGAGAGCAGACAGGTGCAGATGGCCAGACAAGGTGCTTCAGGAATTTTCTGTGGGACTGAGAGCCCCAAGCTCCCCTAACCCCTTCTTGCTCCCTGCTCTCTGTGCCAGAGAAAAGAGAATCTCTGCCTCTCACACCCTAACTACCTCCATTCCTGATAACCCAGAAAATAAGGGGGTAGGAGCTTTGTCCTGGTCCAGTTGATTTGTGGGCATTGCCCTTAGAGGCTTCTGGGAGGACAAGTGTTGGTTCCCAGAAGCCTCCCCAATGTCAGTTGCATTTTTGTAGTGGTCCTCAGTAATCTTTCTCCTTACCTGCTTTGCCATTTCCCTATAACTTCACTAGTTCCAACTTAAATCAGAGGGGGCAGCCCCACATGGGAAGGACCTTCTTTCAACTCAACTGGTTTACCAACAAGCTCTGCTGGCACCGGGCGCTAATGGCTAAGCCTGCTGGGATGGGCAGGAGCCAGTAGGTATTCTAAAGTGTGCACGGATGGGAGACAAAGAGACCCCAGAGTAGCCTGGGTTAGAGCTTGTGATGTCCATAAACAGCAGCTCCAGAGCCCGAGGCTGAAACTGCAGCCAAAGCTGGGTTCCAGGTTGCAGTCCTGAGTCCACACTTCAATGTTCCCCCTCCTGACTCCCAGCTTGCTGGCCTTCCTTCTCTCAGAGATGACAGCGAGTTGTCATCAAAGTTAGCTTCATGGAGAATCTGTAACCTGAAAGGGACTGGAACATGAAAATGAGACTTATGTTGGTTCAGTTTTACCCAAAATGCTTCAAGAAGAAAAACCCCTTATCACAGCCACTCCAAAGACAGGGAGAGAGAATTTTGCTTCATCTGGGAGCAGTGAAGATTATTGATTGACTGATGGACTCCTTTCCCCAGGTCTATATTTTCTTTCAAATGCACCATTATTTTCCTTAGAGCACAAAGATAATCAATTATAAGAACCCCCCCTAAAATCTAGTGTTCATGAAATATTTTAAACAATATGGCCATCTTCTCTTGAAGACTCATTTGATTTTATTGGGCCATTTTAGAAGAAAGGTTAATTTTTTGCAAAGACAATCACAAAACACAATGTAATAAATTTTTTTTTTTTTTTACTCTTTATAGACAGTACCAGCTGGCATTTCTGAAGGTTCAGTGGGTATCTTTTTCACAAATACACGTGCATGTTGGCAGCTAAATGTTTAGCAGTTTATGTCAACTTAATACTTTTTGGTCAAATAATATTAATCTTAGATTAACACGTAAGACATTGAAGTCACTCTGCCTTCCATTTTGGAGGGCTAGAGTGGGACTCTGGTTCACACTCTCAAAAAAAAAAAAAAATAACTGTAGGCCTGAAGGGTAAGAAAGAAAGACCCAAGAGACACGCAGAGGCACTTCTGAGAGTTGTAAGCATCACATTGTTTGAGTTGAGCACTAAAAAGTATGTACCTGACCAAATGCATTTGAAGCCTAATCCTCCATTGGAGAATTGTGAATTACACAAAAAGGGAGAGGAACTGCAAATAATAATCCCCACCTGTTTTATTTCAGTGACATGAACAAGCAGTTTTCCCGTCAGAGACAGGAGAGTGCTCAGGGGTGTGGAGGCCCATTTGCGGGCAGTAATTCTGGCAGGGATATATGGTAGGAAGAGTCCAGGGTGGTTGGGAACTGTCAGGACGGTGCTGCAGCGAGGGCAGGCAGCAGCATTGGTGTGCAGAAGGGGCTGGACTGGTAATATTTCCCAGCTGGCCCACCCCTTCTGCAGCCCCAGAGAATCAACCTCATCGCTTTCAGCCTCAGCTTGGGCGGAGGTGGGAGAGGCCCAGACAAGCTGGAGATTCATGTCACTTCTCTGCCTTTCTAGTTCCCTCTGCCCTTCTATAATTGGCCCCATTTCACAGATGTGGGAGCTAACACATGCACCTCACCACACAGACTGCTTTGGTGTTTGGAAAGGGAGAAGGATGGAGGGCAGGTGTTCTAGCTTCCCATCTCCCTGGCAACCGTGGGGGCTGTGGCGGGCCTGGAGAAAGAGCCGAGTTTGAGGCCTGTATAATGTTTCTGCCTCTGAGACTCATTTGGTCGAGGAGGTGGGTGTGAATTTCCCGTGACGGACAAGGTTCAACACTGGCGCAAGTTTCAAGGCTCTGTAGGCAGCAGTTCCAGGATTCCCTGACTTCCCGCCAGTGCTCTTTGAACAGACTCCTCCTTTGCCTTCGAACTTTTCGTGAATTCTGAATACTTTAACCTTCGCGTGTAGTAAATGTATTGGTAGTTGTAAAATGTTTGTGTTTGGCACAGAAATCTAGGGTGACAACGTGAGAATCAATACTAAAACAATTTTTATTTTTAAACTGGGGTGTAAAGGTCTGTTGTGGGTGGCTAGGGTGCCAGAGCGATCCGGAGGCTCAGGAAAGAGCCGGATTCTATTGGCCGCTGCAGCCAGGCCCAGCTCTGCAGGAGGAGGCTCACGTGCGCGCCGAATCATGCAAATCCGACGGTTGGGACATGCGCATTGCACGTGGGGGGGCACCCGTCTCACTGGTAGTTGGGACGAGACTCCCAGATGCGCAATAATTAGGTTTCCTCATTAAACAAAAGGTTTCCCCATCATTCCCCTCCTCCCACCGTTCTCAGGCGGAGCTCTTTACAAACCACGCTGATTACCCACCCACCCACTCCCAATCTCTGCCACCCAGACTTCCGTCCGCGGCTCCTTCTTCTTAGGGTCTCTGTATTTTACGGTGCTTCATATATCTTTTCATTATTCCTTTTCTTGTGACCCGCTTTCAAGGATATTGAGATCTGTTTTTCTCTTCATTTTAGGTCCCTACCTCATCTCTCTCTTTCAACGAGATAACAAAATCTCTAGCTGTCGATCCTAGAGGAAAGAGTGTCAACACCACTGTTCCCCATTCCACTGGGCTTCGACACCCCCCGCCCCCCGCCCCTGCCCCTGACCCCCGGACCGTGTGAGTTTCGGTCCAAAGCCCAGGATCGTGGATGGGCCCAACGACCGCCCACCTCCAGGCATCAGCCCAGGCCGCTAAGCAGCCTAGACCAGTATCTCCAAGCCCGCCCTGGGGTGTGGGGTGATGCCCTTCTGCTCTGAGTCCCCCACTTTGCGGGAACGTCTCCAAGGGTGTCCTTTAAACTTCTCCAGGACCCCCAATGTGGGCACGAGGAACCCGGGGATCCATGTTCTCGCAGCAGAATGGTCTTTTCTGGAAAGGGATATCAGTGAGTGAGAAATAGCCATTACGTCCAAGGCCCGCCCCACCCCGCGGGAAAACTGTGGCTCTTCCACTAGTTCAGCTCGACCCGCGTGCAGCGTCGCGGCGAGGACCGCGCCCATACTCGCTCCCAGAACCGCAGTCAACTCACTCCTCCTGGTCGAGACCGGTGTCGCTCCTCTGGCTTTCAATTACTCTCATCTTAACAAAACCCTTCTTGCCCTGAATTCCCCTAGGTTCTCCTAGGTTCCCCCTTCCCCCTCATCAACCTTAAGCAGAAGGGCGAGATACGGGTTTGATTCTATGTTACGACACAAATAATTGTTGCATCATGTAACTTCCTACATCTTGGTTTTAATTTGCAGTGAACCAAGCAAAGATATTTGCAATTTTAAAATAAGCACTCGACTTAATAAATGGGAACATTGTGCAGGGAATACTATGCTCCCCCCACCCCGCCCTTTCCGAAGACGTTATTAGCTCTGACAGCATGCCGCTCAGGTTTGCGGAGAGGATTTTGTAAAGGGATGACAGACAGGAAGGCCAGCAATCATAGGCTCCTTGGGCTGAAGCTCCCCCCGCCCCCCCTTTTTTTTTATCAGAATGTTCTGTTCGATGCCATTTATCCTTGATGATAGAAAATTGCGCTGTTGCCAGGACGCTGCTGCTGCCGCTGAAATAGAGGGCAGGAGCCACATTTCCATTTTCCGGCTTGAAAGCTATTCAAATGAATTTGCAGAGAGGGGGGGGGGGACGTCTAGCGATAAACAAATGAGAATGAATCGAGTTCCCCTTTCCATTCTTTCCTGTAAATGGGTAGCTCTTCATTTCTCATATAAAGATTTTTGTGCATCAGTGTTTGGGAATACCTGGGAGAGAGTGTAAGCCAACGTACAATTTATTTTGATGCTCTTAAAGTGACTAGCCACATAAACATTTATAAAGAATGTATGTCTAAATATATATAAAGTATAAGAATTATATATACATAGACCCATACCTACATACCTTCACACAATTCCAAACTGCACTGGAGGGTAAACGCTTTCAGCAGAGTTTCAATTGAATATAATTTGCAAGCAATGCTGGCTGTTGATGGTTATGGACTTCTTACTAGTTGTGTAAACGGAAGTATTGTTAGATGGGATCATTTTTAAAGCCCCCCTCACATTATATATTTCATAATGCTACATAATTTAATTACCCTGTAGGTTTTAACTGATTTAAACATACTCCCCTAAAAAGGATAAAAGTCACCCTCTGTCACGTATTTCTTTCAAGTTAATTTTCAAAATTTACCTTTAAAGTTTTCTAAGTTAGCAAATATAAGTCAGAGTTGGCACACAGTGTTTCTAAAGGATGTGGAACAAAGAGAGGTTAAGCCTGAACTCCCCTTCCTTAAAATTTAGATTCTGCACTAGCTTGAAAAGATCATATATTAATAGAACTTAAGGGATCACATCCAAAATATAACACTTTAAAAATGAAAACTTAAGGAGAAACACAACCATTTACAACAAAAATGAACGTTAGCAATGTCTGGACAGAAGCTGTGAAACTTGTGGGGCTCCCGCTGCGTTTTAAATATTAAATGACTTTTATTAAATTCTAACTTTGTTTTGTGTTTTAGAGTCAGATACCGACCGCTAGAAAAATTTCAGGAATATAAAGGCCTGTAAACTACAGGGACTACTTGTATTAGCGATTTCAGCTGGTACTTAAAACAAGCAAAAAAAAAAAACACAAAAAACAAAAAAACCTGGACAATATTTTAAAACTTAACATTTTAAAAAATGAGTCGTGGGTCTCTAACAACTTTATTTTTGGCTACATGATTGTTTTTTCCTAGTGATGGGCCACCGCTGGGCAAACCAGGGCTGCGGAGAGAATAATAGTGTAAAACCAGAAAGAAGGGCGGGGGGAGCGTTGATACTGATGTGCTGAACTTTTCCAGCAGAATTTTAGGGCGACTCCCTTCAGCCAGCCCCGGTTCGTAGTCACAGATTCCCAAACAACCCGTGTTCAGCCGAAGATTTCCGTTAACAAATTAGGATGATAATAAGGAAACAATTATCAACGCCGCCGTCAAATGAAGCTAAATAAAACAAGGAAACGGCCTGAGAAAGTCCAATTTGCTTGTGTTTGCTGTGGTTAAAATAACTGGAGGTGAATGTAGAGTGTTAAGGCACTGGAAGAGGTTCTTCTTCCCTCATCCTCGGCCCTGGGCATCGTGTCCCAGACAAAAAGCTTCTCTAGCCGGTGCTCTGCCAGCAGAGGCAATTCGCAGGGTTCCTCCGCGAATTTCCCCTCCGGGTACGAGCCTGGAGCGCGCCGGGGGAGTCCGGCGCCGCCGGGACGCAGAAGCCGAGGCGTGGGCGCTCAGGCGGGGCTGCAGGGTCCAGCAGAGTGGGCCCCTACCCCCTACCTCGGGAGAGAGCCCGACTTCGAGCTCCCCCGGGCTCCGCGCCGCCATCAGCGTGATGGCCTTGACGCTAGAGGAGGTGGGACCTCCTTGGGTGCCAGGGCGGGGGGTACGCTCGGTAAAGACCCCTGGTCCGCTGGAGTCGGGCTGGATCGAGACCTCTCTTCCAGGTCCATCCTGCGGGGTCTTCGTCTCCAGCCACTTCCTGGGCTCTGGCTGGGTAGGACTGACCGGTTTGGAGAGTAGCCTCCAGCCAGGGGAGGGGGGAGAAGGGGGAGGAGGTGGTGAAAGGAAAGAAATGGTCTTCCAGGGCTCACCTAAAGGAACTTGGAAGAATCAACACAAGAAGTTTCCTGCGGGGCAAAGGCAGGGCTCAGCTGGGTGAAGGGACTGTCGGTGTGAGGGCTGCTTGTTGTATGTCTTTGTGTGGCCTGGCGGGCAGAGTTTTGGAAAAGTTGAGTTTGAGGTGGAACTGTGGAAACCAAGAGTGGAGACCTGGGAGTCACATTCCAGACTGAGAGAATCTCTCCCCCAACCCCTGCAAGCCGGTTCACCCCTGTGGGACTGAGTCCTTATAAAACGGTAGGTCGAGCTACACCCTGGCGCGCCCCTCTTCTAGGTAATGCTGTGAAAATCACGGTCAAGTTTGGAAGAGGGGAGATTATTCTCCCCTCCAAGAGATGGATACACTACGCATTAAAAATGAAAGCAATTTTCTCCTTCACCTTCTAGGATCCCAGGAATATAGGATTTTGTCTTTTTCCCCAACAAAAGAATGGGCACTTCTGAAAGGCTGTGGAAACGCTCACGCTTTAGGGTTTCCAGCACCCTGGAATATCACACGCGGTGGAAACACAAAAGCCCAACATTTTGATATTTTAAACGATTTTCCCTTCTTTTAAATACTCTGCGTAAATGCTGGTTGTAAGGTGAAAGTGCTTTTGTGTGAAAGCATGCGGCAGGGTTCCCTTCCCCTTTCATGTGTCCTGGCAGCTGCAAAACATTCCAAATGAGCTAGAAGGTCATTGTGGAAACTTATTACTATGACAGTCAGAGCTGGCCTCATCAACTGGCCAAAAGCTTTGCCCCAGAAAATTAGAAAAAAGAAAACAAATGTTCTTAAAAATACAAACTACTCTAAATTCTGCATTGCCTGCCAAATCCCAAATGACTTTTCCTAGTTAGCACTTGTGCTATTAACTCACCCCATTCAAATTCTGGTTCCCCTGTGTTCAGGGCTGCATTTCTACTTATTTTTAAGTGTCCAGAGCTTTGGATGTGCACTGCAAACAGTATTAATTTTGCTTTGATCTCCGATGGGAGATCATAGCAGAAATCAGGTCACCACACAGATATGCATTGCTGTGAAAAGGAATCCCATCTTCTTTTTCTTCTTTTTTTTTTTTTGGAGGGGGGGTTCTTTTCAAGATATCTTCCTTGGCTTCAGAACATCCATTGCCAGTTAGCAAACTGTTTGTGTCAGCATAAGCTATGAATTACTTTTTATTAAAGCATGATGATTGTCTTCTTATGTGGAACCATTTCTTGAATTGTAGATCTAGATATTGGGGTTAATGTACTCATTTTGCCTACTTGGTTATTTACATACACACATGGGACTATGTTCCAAATCCATGCCTTGTAACCTCCCCCAGGAGATTAATTGCCTTAAAAAAAAAACACCAAACAGTTATATTTCCTCTGTTTTCTTTACCCCTGAGTTCTAAAGGCATCAAATAATGCTAGTTAATTTGCTTAGATAATTTAAGACTTAAAGATTACAAGGCCTATATAGGCAATTTCAAAATTCAAGTCTGAGTGCTTTGGCTAAGCAAAACTTAGGAAATGACAGGTGTGATGAAAAGAACTGCCAAAAACTAGACTTTATTAAAACTAAAAAGTATGATGTTTTGTGGCTTTGAAAGAAACGACTGTTATAATGCTCACAATCCAAACATGTCCCTAAACAAACAAGTAGAGGGGTATTTTATTTTATACTAACTGATATTTAGACACACAATACAGTATTTCACTGTGCTTGCATGTACAACACAGATCAATTTTACAGTGCTTCTCAAACCACCTCCAATATGAGTATATAAATATAGCTAATTGGTTAGCTAGGGAGTATAGCTGAGCCACATACTCAGTACAAGTGACGTGTGCATAAGCATAAACATTTGTGCTATGTACACGTTCTTCCCCTCATTTTTCAGTTTTCTGTCATAGCACATTGCATCAACATCATATTGCAAGAGGCTGTTTCTAAAGCTATAGCTGCCACCTAGCTTTCTTCAGAACTTGTTGAATGGGAGGAGCATATGTAGACAGCTAAATTTGCTTAACAACAAAAAAAAGCTATTCTGCTTCAAATCATTCCTAGTATAGTTGATTATCATTTAACCTCAATGAGCTGGCCTCCACCACATCCGGAATCCCACTGACGCTGAGGCTACCCCGGTGCTTGTCCATGTAGGACAAAGTACATCAAACTGCTTTGCATCAAGTGAGTCCTTTTAAGGTGATTTTAGACAACTGGTTTGGGAGCACAGCTTAGAAGGGGGACTATAATGGAAAGAGAAATTTCCAGAAAAAAAGAGCAAAGAGAGAAAGCAGGTGAAGGGAAACACACAGGCACAAAGGCACATGATTATTTAGGCAGAGAAATCTTTTATGGCCACAGACTGTGTCCTTAGAATGGGTGAGGTACTTTTCAGACTCAATGTCTGTTCTCACCTTGGTGGCCTCCCTTTTCCTTGATCCATACCTCTAAATCTGTTACCATAAAACCAGGTTCTAGAGAGTCTGCAGTGGAAGCTTGTTTATAGGACCTTGTAGGATCTTGGGGGTATTTTGTTGGCTACAGATACATAATATATTAAGCATCTCAAGAATGCTTATTTTGATGATAGTTAAAAATTGCATTATGTTCATAGGAACTGCTTTGTGCATTGTTACTTGCCACTTAACCTGGCTCTATAGTTTATTTTATAAGCAGACTTTATACATATTTTAATGTCAAAATTACATTTTCTTTAACAAAAGCATCAAGTGTTGGTTACTTGTTGGTCTTTAAAGATGGAAATAAGCATTGCATCCTAATTATATTTAAAGATTTGCTTAAAAAAATGTAATCTCTTCAATCTGCTCTTTTCCTTTTACCAGAATCCCAAGAGCCTGGCATATCATATGTGTGTAAGGAGAGAGAATAGACCTCCTTGTCTTTTTAATTAAAGTTTATGCAGCTTGTAGAAAGTAGTAATTTTCTAGAAAATTAGATAATTTTAGATCACTATAATTCCACTCTTCTTTAACAGGGTTCTAAGAAAATCTTGCCCTTAAAAAACCATCAATTATAAAGCAAAAAATATTGAAGAAGTATTCTGAATTTAAAGTATTAGGACTTTGCAGTCGGACCCCATCCATCTCCATGAGCATAGGTATAAATGACGGATCGCACTGTGTGAGCACAGTGTGCCAATGCACGCACGCTGGTCTGGCGTATCAGAGTAACACATGGCAGCACCCATTCCTGCTTGTTACTTCCTTCCTGATTCTGGGGCTTATGATGCACATACCCAAAAAGGCCTTTTTAAGTTACCATTCTTTTTCTAAACAAGGTGGTAAACAAATTTAACCAGAAAGTAATCAAAGTATTGAACCAAAGGATTAAAAAAATAATTTAGCAAAGAAAGGGGGTCTGTTTCTCATAAAAAAGTGTTAGGTTGACTTTCAGGAAT
This sequence comes from Anoura caudifer, assembly GCA_004027475.1. NCBI lineage: Eukaryota > Metazoa > Chordata > Mammalia > Chiroptera > Phyllostomidae > Anoura > Anoura caudifer. The sequence goes on along the minus strand of PVKU01003430.1, from coordinate 41,562 downwards.
TCATCTACAATTTTTAGTGGCTCCCATTATCTCTAGAGGAAAGATGAGCTCATAGTTTGGCTTACCTGGGAGGCTTAGAAGGCCTCGGACTCTGCTGGGAGTCAGACTGCTGGGTAATCTTGAGTAAGTTATTCATCTTCTCTGAGTCTCAGTTTCCTTTTTCACAATTGGAATAACAATAGAACTAACCTATGTGGTACTGGTAGAATTCAATGAGATAAATGCTTAGTAAGGTCTTTTGTGAAAAGTAAATGTTCAAAGAATACTAGCTAATGTTTAACATTAACATTAACATAATGCTTAACAAGGCCTTTTGGTTTCTTCTGCATATGCTGTTCCCTTATTCTAGAGACCTCTCACTGGCTCAGGGCCCACCTGGCTAACTCCTCACCTCTGTAACTCTGCTCAAGTAATACCACCCTGCAAAGTCTTGGATGCTTGAAATTAGGCATCTGTTTTTATGCCTCCATAGCACCCACTGCTTATTTCTTTGATAGCATTTTGTAGATTTTATCGTCACTGTTGCTTTACTTATGTGTCTCCCTAATGAGACTGTAAACTGTGGTGAGCATAAGGTAATGTTTATCCTTCTTTTTCGGAGCTCACAACTGAGCCTGGTAGATAGTAAATACTCGATATATTTATGTAGAATGAATGTTCAATCTTTCTGTTTTGCTTGCATTTATAAATAAGTTGTAAATGAATGTGTTCTTCTATATTTAGTTCTCAGTACTTAGTATTCCTAAAGGAAGGTGCACAAAGGAACCTAACAACTATTACCATAAATAGTTTTATAAAAAGTTTTGATTGTGGGATCTGTAATTAATTGTTGGTATTTTTAAAAAGATTTTATTTATTTATTTTTAGAGAGGGCAAGGGAGGGAGAAAGAGAGGGAGACAGACGTCAATATGTGGTTGCCTCCCACACGCCCCCCCACTGGGGACCTGGCCCACAGCCCGGGCATGTGCCCTGATTATTTGCAGGCTGGTGCTCAGTCCACTTATCCACACCAGCCAAGGCGAATTGTTGGTATTTTTAACATAAAATATCTTCAGTGACTTTCCCATTTTAATTGAAGAACTCACAGAGAAATTGGGTTATCTGTGCAAACCTCAGACACCTGACACTACTATTCAACATGTGACTTATGCATATTCATCGGATAGTGATTTGGATTATCTATATGAATGCCAATAGCTAGGTTGCAGCTATCACAAGGTCCTGGCCAAGTGGGCTTCCGATGAATCCAATTATGCCATTGGTTTAAACGACATATGTATACGTAAAAGTTATCATAAAGGGATTGTAAACACCTTCGAACAACCATTTAGGCTTGTTTCATTGGTATCTTGGATTCATACAACTCTTGAACAGAAATGCTGGGAAACCTTCATTGTGGAAGGCTAATCTGAGGGAAGACCAGTATAAAGTATGATATATCAGAATTATAAAATATTGGAATCTACTGTATAGTAAATATTTACACAAGCAGGAACCAATACTATGGGGCCAAGACCTCATAACTGGGTCTGCTTTAATGAGTAGACCAGGATTCTTTGCAATCATTTCATTAATCTTCAGAAACAGTTATTACTGGAGTGTTTGAAAGCAGTTTGTTTTCTTAAGATTAATCACCCCCTGCAAAGCTTATTTAATTAGATTTGTAACCTCTTTTTCTTCCAGAAAGGAAAAGTTAAGCCAATTTCTCATCTAGGAATTATCAAATGTTTCAAAGGTACAAGGTCGAAATTTAACTAGATTTTCTTGGAGTAACTTTCCTGGAGTAGCTTAATGAGTTAAGTGATGATGATGATTTCTACTGTTCTGCTCTTGTAAACCATTACTACTGTTTATAATCTTTTTGTTATCCACATTGTAAACAAAATGAAGCAGTATAAAATTTAAAAAGAAAAAAAGAAGGAAATTCCACTCCACTGTGAGAACAATAGAATTTCCATTGATGATGAAGGAAGAGTACTCTCTTCAAAGTAGAGAACAAAGTAATTATTTGATTTGGTTGCTTGTCCAGAAAGTGGGTCTCACAGAAGCTGCAAGAAAAGCTGGGGTAAATCATTAGTCTATTTTTTTGACCCAGGCAGGGCACTTCTATGCCATCATAGAGCTAGTCCTACTCAAAACCTGAATCAGCCCTAGTCCCACACATTCCCATAGGGCAGTTCAGTTACCTGTTCAGATAAAGGAGATCAAGGAAAGGGAAGGAATGGAGAGACAGGAATTTATATTTTGCACTTGGCATAAGACAATGTGGGGTATGGGGTCCTAAGAATAGAAAATGCTAAGTAACTAGTAGGAAAATGATAACGGTTGCCATACAAATGGATCTTTCTATTTCTGCCATTTCTTTTGTGGCGCTTCCTGTTTATTAATGCTCCGTGTCTTTTCATTAGTATTGGAAGTGACTGAAATAGCTGACATGTAAAAGAAAACAAATATTTCACTCCTCCCGCTATCGCTCCAGATTTAAAGCTATGGAGTTGCCCATAGCACACTGACCAAGTCATTTCTGCCAAAGGAACGAATCATTTGCTAGTGTTATGATGAACACAATGGCATGCATAGAAGACACTTGCTTTGTTTTTCCCATGTAGATAATATGGGTCCACCTGGCTGGTGTAGCTCAGTGGATTGAGCGCAGGCCTGTGAACCAAAGGATCAAGGTTCGATTCCCAGTCAGGGTACATGCCTGGGTTGCAGGCCAGTTCCCAGCAGGGGACACACGAGAGGCAACCACACATTGATATTTCTCTCCCTCTCTCCTTCCCTTCCCCTCTAAAGAGAAAATAAATATAAATTATAAAAAAAAGATAATATGGGTCCAGAAAAAGACAGCCTTCTTTCCTCCCTCAAAATATCAAAATCAGTTTTGCCCCATAAATATGGCCTAACTGGTCCACCTAGTAGCCATAGTTAACAGACATTCAAACAAGAGTCTACAACTTCTCTTGGGAGCCTATTCCTTGTGGTTGCTCAAAGGATAGTGTGAAAACTTTTTATTGTTTCAGTTCAGACCTCCCAAGCCTGACAGGGAATTTTTATGCCTGAGTACCTAAAATACTCCAAGAAAAACACAGTTCAAACCACCACATTTTGCTTGCTTTCAGGTTCAAACCCTATAAAACCACCACATTTTGTATGGTTTCCACCCCAAACCATAAGCTGGCATGAGATCCCACTAGATGCTCTGCTCAGGTCTATGTGAATGAAATGTTTACCAACCTTGACAACATTTTTCACTAACTTGTCACTAACCTGGAATGCAGGTGAAACAAGCTGAGTTCCCTGCAATAATTTCTTCATTTGGATCCCTTTACTTGACCCCCCAAATGTACCCGCCCCTGCAAGTTGCAGACCTGTAGCCATTGCATTGTCCCCAGTCAATCATTGTTACTTCCTCTGTGACATTCTGCTAATGTTTGCCTTGCCTTGGAACTTTCTCATTCTCTTTTTCCCTTCAAAACTTACATCTTCTGTGTATTTTCCCTTCACACTGTACACTTTGAGGCTAAAAGATGAATTAGTTTTTGCAAAGGTGTTAATGGATTTAAAAATTCTAAGGGAATGCGTAGGGCTCTAGATTCTAAGTTCCTTGGAAGGGAGGCCTAGTCTCTTGATGACCATTTAGAGTTGCTGGATCAACTGCAGATGTTTATTTGCTAAATTTGGCAACTCTATGAACATTGTATCTTCTTCTTTCAGAAACCCCCACCCAGCTTGGTGAATATTGGTTGGCCGAGTGACTAAAGGAAAGTAGTGGGTGATATATATCTTGGAATCTGAATTCCCTTTAAATGATATCACATAAGAAGCTGGCTTACCCTATAGGCCTGGACCCATTTCACATGATCTCAGGCCTCTGAGTTTTTGATGGAGGTTGGGGTAGGCATGGTCCTTGACTTTCCTCCTTTTGCTTTTTTGTGTGACCATTGTTCTAGAAGGGAATCCTTGTTCCTTTAAGGAGCCTGTGGGATGAAAAGGAGTAGGGAAGGAGCACCTGCTTCACTAAGGGAAGAGAAATCCTGACAACTGGGTTGGGAGGCCTTGAGAGAGTGGGAAGCCTACTGATGGGTTCCTTCTGTCATTGCTTCCCCACAGAAGTTGGGACTCCCTCAATAACCACAGATATACAAATGGGAGCCTCCCGGGAGTCCATGGGTGCTGGGAGGGGAAGTGACAATAGCAGCTTGGGATTACTAAAATCTTTTATAAATAGTCCTAATACCCCCAAAGTCATTATCATAATTCTTTTTTTTTTTTTTTAAAGAAACAAATGCACTACTGTCTTGGTCATTTTTCCAGCTGGTTGCCCTATTTTTTTTAAAGATTTTATTTATTTATTTTTAGAGAGAGGGGAAAGGAAGGAGAAAGAGAGAGAGGAACATCAATGTGCAGTGGCCTCCCACATGGCCCCCACTGAGGACCTGGCCCACAACCCAGGCATGTGCCCTGCCTGGGAATGGAACTGGTGACCCTTTGGTTCACAGCCCGCACTCAATCCACTGAGTTACACCAGCCAGGGCTCATTATCATAATTCTTAGGGCCTCTGTGGAAGAGGAAAGCTGTCTCAATATGCTTATTTTATCATGATGTTAAATTATCAATTAGATTTATTATTGAAACTCCTATAAAATCATAAGGGTGCTTTTACTTTAAGAGCCAAGGGCCACTGGACATAAAGGCAATATTGACTTTGTCTTCATTTACTGCATCAACTGTTTTCTTCAGAAAGTCTCCAGAACTTTCCCAGTACTCTGTTAGGTTTCTCCTTGGTGTCCATCAGTCAATGTCTTCCCTAAAAACATGACTTGGCATGTTAAGAAATTAGTGAGTAAATTGCTTAAATTTCAGGGATTTCCCGAATCCCTTGTATATTAGCATGCTGCCTGTTTATTTAGAGCTGTGACTGAAGTTTACAGTAGATCTATTTTACATATGTCTGCTTCTGAAAGACAAGGGTAATACTTTAAGATTGAGAGAAATCAACTCTGAGCCAGAATGAGCCCAGAATTGACATTCTTACCCCCACATGCCTCGTGTTCTCTTTCTTGAGTGGATTATCTCTGGTGTTGTTTATTGGATTTCTAGAACCTACTGCTGGCCTCGGGCACATTGACCGATAGAGGAAAACTACGTGCTTGCTGTCTGTCTGGCTACTGAATTCTGTTCTTCTAACAAAATAAGGTTACAGTACCTTAAAGTCCCATTCAGAAAAAGTGCTCTCAAAGGTGTAGAAGTTCGGTTTTCTACACTTGATGGGTAAAAAAATGTAGGTTTTGGAGTCAGATCTACCCAGAATGGAATCCTGGGTCTGCCCCTTTATTAGCTTGAATCAAGCTGCTGTACTGTTCCAAACTCTAGTTTCCTAGTATTTAAAGTGGAGATAATTATAGTACCTACTGCATAGGGTTGTTAGAATCAAATGACAGCCATCATTGTTCAAAGTCTGGGCCAGGAGATTTTCTTTTCAAACAGAACCTGTGTCTCCGGGGATGCGCTCATGGGCCATCACGGAAACTGTGGCAGTAATGTCCCTGCACCTGGCTGGCCACATTCCTGGCCTCTCCCCTGAATGTCCAGCCTCTGGTTTAACTGGAAGTTGGGAGGCAGGGTCAGGACACTTGTGCCCTCTAACAAAGCCCAGACTATCCTGGTGGGAAGGTGGGGTGAGGCCTTCCTGATGCCACCCAACGTTGCCTCTGACCTTCCCGGCTGCTCCTCCTGCCCAACTTTCTGGGAGATGTTTTGGGGATAGTGCATTTCCAGGTGGTGGCTGAGCCCACTGCCTGGGGCTCTGCTGGGTTTCTGGTCCTGCCTCCAAAATTCCAGTGCTCTTCTGGCTCAACCAGAAGTTCAGGTGTGGGATGGCCTGGTGGTGTGTGTTGGCCTAGGAGAGTGGGTGGGGTGCAGTGGAAAGCACTTGAGCAATGAATCTAGAGGCTCTGGGGAAGGTGTTTTTTTTTTTTAAATTTTAATAAGTGGAATATTACACCATGCCCCCTATCCATCCTACATACTCTGAGCTTCCGAAAGGTTCAATCCCACCGGAATATAAAGGCCACTGCAAATAAATAAGCTGTGGAAAGAGAAAATTAGAGGAAGAAGGAAGAAGTTGAGATGAGCTTCCTCCCTTCCGCAGTGTCTCTTCTCTTAGCACCTCTCCAACATTCTCTTTCCTCTGAGCATTGTTTTCCTTTTAGTCTTTTTAGAACATCCACCCGTGTCTGGCCACCCATGGAAACAGAAGCTGAAGTTAAGAGGCTGAAGGAGCCTCAGAATTCTTCTTCTTTTTTTTTTTTTTTATCCATGTTCATCCTTTCAATTCTATATTTCATTATTTTTTTCTGTTCTTTTTTAGAGGATAGTAACAGGGAGCTTTTAAATTAATACTCAAAACGTGGAAAAAGATAACTTTAGAAGGAAAACAGAGGGAAACCAGGTGAGTAAAGTAAGAAAGATAAAGAGGAGGAAGAGGAAGGGTGAGGCCTTCAATCCCTAATTCATAGAAAACGGCCCCAAGTTAATACAGAGCAGGAAAGGCCTCTTGTCTCATTTAAACTTCAGAAAGGAATTTGCTGAAATTTGATAAAATTGGAAAGAAAAATCCAAGGCAGGAAAAGCCTCCCACAAGAGTAGCAATGACAGTGAACAGCTCAGATCGTCGAAGAAATCCTGGCTTAAGCCTGCAGATGACCCATCCAGGTAGACCAAAGGGATGTGGAATTATCTCCCCAAACTGGTCATTTCTCTTTGTGAGTGCTATGATGGATTTTATGAGTAGGGTAAGAGGTATAACTATAGGTTTGCTACAATAGGCTTTCTTTTCGATTGAGCATAAATTTAGTTCGTATTTATTTAATTTTGGCATATTGGAAACATCCTCCAACTCTGGTAAAGTCTGAGCAAAATAAGAAAGGTGATTCTTCTACTTAGGGAAGCTATAAATTAAGAAGACCCCCCCCCCAAATATGAAAAAAACAAGTAACTTAAGTCATGATGGTGGTGGGGAAATGGGGAGGGGCCTGAGGATCTAATGTATAACAAGGTGGTTATAGTTGATAACCCTGTATATGTAACTATAATTTGCTGAGAGAGTAGAACTAAAATGTTCTCACCAAAAATAAATACATACATACATACATACATAAGTAAAATAATATGTAAATGAGGTGATGGATGTGTTAATTAACTAGATGGGGAATTTATCTAGTATAGATGTATATCAAATTGTTGGATGCACACTTTTAATATATTACAATTTTATGTGTTATATCTCAATAAAGCCGGGGAAAAACTACTGAGAAAAACAAATGTTTTCTTTTCCCAGGATTGAATTATTTGTATGTATTTGTATAATAAAGTTTCTTAATGCGATCACAATGGTAAAGGACCCTGCTTTGACCAAATCCCAGGTGTCCCCTCTCCCCAGCAGAGAGGCACTTCACCAGGAGGGCACATGTATCTGCCCCCTGTGCTAGTTCTGCTGGGCAACCATCGGCCTGTCTCAACCTAAACCAGGCCGAGGGGGAGGATCATGAAGAGGGTATTTTGAGGAAAAGTCACTACTCATTTGCTTATTTTCACATACTTACTGTCTTGGTGATAATCTGGTTTAGAAACCTATTCCCAGAATATTCTACTGTTTTAAAAAAGTTTTTTGGTTGTTGCTGAGTGCTTATTACGTGTCAGGACTTTAAATATCCTGGGGGTGGGGTTGGGAGGGGGCGCTCAGTACTCCTCACAGGTGACATCACTTAACGCCTGCGCTGCCCACGGCTGTGGGGCTGTGGGGATCCCGACTGCTGTAGGCAGCATCTCGCTCACTGCCAGGGCTCTATGCATCTTAAACAATAGCAGCAGCAGCTGTGGGAGGAATCCAAGGACCAATTTGTTGGAATAAAACAAAACAGGGCTTTGCCATATGGGAGATATATCTCAGATGGGTTTATTAGATGTAGGATGATTTTTCTTGTAGCCTAGGGCTTTCTGGAGGGAATCTGAAATCTTTTCACTATGTGCACATCATTGCCAGATGTGAGTACAATGAAATAAACCTTCTCCTGTGTGTGTGTATATGTGTGTGTGTGTATGTGGGCACGCACATGCACACGTGTAGGAGTATGGGTAAAAGCGACAAATTCTGGCTCATATACCTAGTTTCAGTTTGTCTCACTCTCACTTTCTTATGCAAGAATTTCTCATTGGGCCTTCTAAATATGCAGCAGGACTTTCTCCCACCCCTGTCTGAATAAATTATGGGGCATGTCATGTCCACCAAGATGTGAACCCAGAGGCAGTAAAATAATGATGAAACACGGTTACTTCATGGAGGACCTTGTTAGTACTCTCATGGGAGGATGTAGTGGAGTGCCCCACCTAAACTTAAAAATTGGTGATGATTATTGATGGCATTAATCAGAATTTGCCATGTGACCAGATCAGGGATCCGTTGTATTAAGCTGTCATGTGGTTGCAATCATACCTTTTTAACTGCCATCAGAGGCAACTGTCGGCAACACCGTGACTTCTCTCCAGCCTATTCTGGCTTCAGGTCCCTGGGGTTTCACTCCAAGTCCAGGGTGATTTGTGCGATAGTCTAATGACCTGCTGATTGTCTGCACAAAAGCAAAATTGTACACTGTTCAGGCAACACAGTGATTCCCTACAAAAGCAAAGGACTATATGGTGTCAAAATAATATCAGACTCTAACTTTGATAAGGATTTTTAAAACTGACTACAAAGTACTATTTGGTGTTTAATGTGTGTGGCAGAAGTAATGTTTATTCAAATGGCTAACAAGTTGGCAGCGGGGAAATTTCAGGAATGTGTGTGTATGTAAAGGATGCTGTTTAGATAGCTCTTTCTGTTCAGATTTTTGGCTCTAATTTTCAAAGGTATAGAAACTACAAAGGATATTTGCTCATATTGGTGATTATTAAAATACACTATAAGTAATATGTCACCAACAGGTTTTCTTACCAGGTAGTAAAAATGTGTGGTGAATACTATCATCCATCTACGTATTTATCTATTGGCCTACCTCTAAGATCTGCCTCACTGAGCAGGTTTGGGGCTGTTAGGGGGCCAGGCAAAGCTGTCTCAACATTCTATGTAGGTGTGACTGCCCCACAGTGTCTCCCTTCCAAACTTGGGGACATGGGAAAGAACCTGGGCAAACTGTGGAAAACTATCTAAAATCCTACCCTGCCTCTCTTTTTTCCCATCTGCATGCTCCTCTTGCTTTGCAGGCTGGCCAGTATGTGTATGTGTCCAATGGGCTGGTTCTTCCCTGGGGGACTTATCACCCAGTCATTCATCTGTGGAGTGATAGAGAATTCCTGCTGAGATTCTGACCTGTATTCCAAAGCTTTATTACAAGACTTGGCTTGTTTGCTTGTTCATTCATTCGTTTATTCTTTCATTCATTTTAAACCTGTTGTTACATACCAGGCCCTATGCTAACCACTGGGATGATAATGAATAAAATTTGACCTCAGCTTTCAAGACCTAGTGTACTCCTAAAGGTGCAAGTGATGGTCTACAGGCGATTACGTGTACCTAATACCTAAACTGTCAAGAACTGCTTGTCAGCTCAGTCCTGAAAGGATTTAAAGAGGATGTGAGTTTCAGTATGTTGGCAAAATGAAGGCTCCTTTGATAGACTGTAAGCTTGTTCAGGACAAGAATCGAATCTTGTTTATGGAATTCTTTACAGCTCGGAGCACGGGAAGCACATAGAACGTATGTTCAATAAAATGTTGGTGAATTTTGGGGAATGTCTAAGAAAAGAATCTACAGCAATGGACTATAAATTGCAGGTACCAAGACCAGGGGCTTTGGGGCCAGTTATGGGTTTGGCCTCCACTGATATAGTTTCACTTAATAATCAGTGGGCCATTGCTCCATCGTTTATTCATTCATTTCAAAACATATGTGTTTAGCACCTATGATATGCCAGTGTATGTGCTGATTGTGGATTTAAGACGGAACAAGATAGAAACAGGTTCTTTCCTTACGTAGCTCACAGCAGAGGGGATAGGTAGACCTCAGAATAGACAGAGAGTATTCCAACAATACGTGTTAGGCATTATGAGAAAGAAGTAGTAATGCTGCCTAGCCCACCTGAGGGAAGGGGTGGGGACGTTAGGGAGACTAGTGCTCCAGGCTATAGGGACAGGGTGCAAAGGCATGGAGACGATGATCCTGGTGCATTCCAGGGACTTAAATACATTCACAGTCATTGAATTGTCATCTTCAATGAGAGGAGCTTAAGATGAGTCTGGGGAGGTGAGCAGGGCCAGATCCTGAAGGACCTTGTGAGGAATGCTAAATAGTTTGGACTCCATCGAAGAGCAAAGGGAGTTTATTGAAGGGATTTGAGCAGGGGAGCGCCCCAATGACATTTGCATTTTAGAACCTTGCTTGGGCTACACATTGAATGGGAGGTGGTGAGCGTGAGAGACACACCAGTTAGGAAGGCTTTTGCAGTAATCCAGGTGGAAGATGGCCTGTGAGAATCCAGCGAGACTTAGCTCTAAAATGCACTATCTTTTAGCAAGTAACTGTTTTATATACCCACCCCCCATACTTTGTTCTGTAAAATGGAGTAACTTGGTCAATCTGATATTAGACTTGAAATACTGTAGACAGCTGCCAGGTATTATACAACAGACATTTAAATGTTTTCCCTTGCTGCTGTCAATAATACTCCTTCCTCCCCGCTTGTATTTCCCCTCCTTTAATGTACAACTTTATGCTTTTAAATAAGATCTGCTGTACTGTTGTTGGTCTTCTGTATCCCTGGACAGTATACATGGTATGGGGGCCTCCTTTTTTCCCCCTTCTGCCCTTGTGACTACTACAGTTTGTCTAGAATGTTCTGGGCCATTACAGGGTTACCTTCAAAGAAGTTGGTTCTGTGGAACACTTTATTCCAGTGTGGGCAATGTTATAATCAATGAAAACCAAGCTTGGTAAGGACAAAAATCTTTGCTGTCTTCCCTTTTGGAATTTTCTGGTAACTGCATTCTCCTCTTCACGCCCTCGGAATGCAGCCGTGGTGTTATCTTTGGCTGTCCTTGGGCTGTTTTTTAAGCACTGGTGGAGAGAGAACTTTGTATTTCTTTTCTTTTTTCTCCCTCCTCCCCACCTTTTTTTAAAAAAAAATGAAACAGACCTTATTTTCACTCTGAGAATATTCCAAAATCCTGTCATATTTTCCTTTCTGACATCTCTAAAACTCATCTTTTTCCATTGGTCTCCAATAGCTAAAACTCTTTCCCATATTTTGGCTCTTTTTCTTCTGCTCCTTATAAGTAACTCCGTGGTGGTTTTTGCTCTCAAGTTCTGTCTCTGTTAAAGCAGTCTCCTTGGTACCTTTGTTCCGATATACTTTTAAAATTAAAATGCCTTCATGGATTTATCTCATCTGCATTAAATACGGGCTTTAGGGGCCTTCACTGCTCTTCATTGCCTGGTTATTTTTTTCCCTGCTGGTTTCCGATATTTCCTCCTCATTTCTTGATACCTGACCTCCTTATATGTGTTCTTTTCCTCTCATTCCCTTTTTGTTTTCCTAGGCAGTTTTCAAACGGTTTCCTCCCCAGCCAAGAACATTTTCTTTCCTTTCTAAATGCCAAACCCAGACATCCCTCAAACAAGTTGTATCCGGAAACCCCTCTCTCTTTTCCCTCATGGCTCTCCTCTCGCATTCGCTGGTGTCTCCCTCTTCACCACGATGGCCTTTTCTTTCCCAGGTGACGTGATGGCTATATTACGGAGTGTATGCATACGCTCTTTTGATATAAGCAGTTCTGTCATTTATTAAGGAAGGTCTTTGCTGTTAGTTGATTTAAGTCCACTCTCTTGCCTGCATTGCCCCTGCCTTGTTTGGGGTTGACAATTGCCGTGACCTCCCACTTGGTCTCACTGTTTTGTCTCTCTCCGCCACCCCACATTCCACGTCGCTCTCAGAGATGTCTTTCTGATGCCTTCGTCTTCCTAGACAAAACAAAAAACAAAGCTCCTGCTGTCCCCAGCCTGTAGCAGAAGGTTTACCTTCTTTAGTGCGACAGGAACCTTCATACCGTGGCCCTGCCTCACCATTCCAGACTCACTCCATCACTTTTTAACCCCAGTCCTAAATTTCGGTTACACAGAACTGCTTGAGGAGGCATTTTGCTGTAACAGTGGTCGAGAGGAGTCGACTTCTACGGGCCAAATCTAGCCTGTAGAATCCTTTGATGTTTTTTGAAAACTGAAGGATTTCCTATAAAAATCTGTTTTTTCTAGTTTCTGTCGGAGAAATGTAGCAGTACTACACCATCTGCCCACTGAACAACAGAGGGTTGGACTAGAGCAGCGGCTGCCCCTGCAGATGAAGTGGGCTCTTCTCCAATTTGCCGCAGTTTCTGCCACAGCCTTTTGTGTCCCCAGCATTGAGGCAAAGGGTCATTTGCCAGTTATCATGGCTCTTGTGCTTTGTTTGGTTTTATAATATTATGAGAAAATTATACTGCATCTCCGTAGGTAAATAAAAGATGGGAAGACACTGTTTTGCATTTTAAGAAACATACGAGACTCATTTCATGCTTTCATCCTCTGACAAAGTATCTTAATGGTAAGGGTCTGTGTTCAGATCCTGGCTCCATCACTTACTGGCTGTGTGGCTTTGGGCAGGTCACTTAAGTACTCTCTCTGCCTCACTCTCCACCTCTGTAAACTGGAGATGACAATAGTGTGTACCTCACAGGGTTTTTATGAGATAATCTGTGTAGAGGATTTAGTAGAGGGATTGGAATATGGAAAGCACTTAATAAATCTTAGCTACATTGTTACCACTGTTATTATTATTCTATTTCTCCCCAATCTAATGGTGGGAATATCAGATCCAAGAGAGGCATGGTTCGGGGCAGAGTCTTTAGGCAACTATTTAACCGCACCTCCCTAGCAGTTTTGCCACTTACTAGCTATGGGCCTGGCCAGGTTATTTAATCTTACTATGTACTTCCATTTTACCATCTGCAAAGTGTTGACAATAACTGTAATACTAGCATCCACAGCTTTGGTTGCAATGTATCATCTGAGGTAGCTGTGTGCTGTGTGTATCACTAGTGTCTGCCACACAATAAGTAGGCGGTGAATGGTAGCTATTATTGTCACCAGCTGTCCTGGTGCAGTTTTGCCTCTGTGGTCTCAGTGATGTCACCTGACAGTTGTGAGGATGCAGGGAGACAGGCCACCTATATGTGCGTGCTCTGTGGTGCTTGCACATCTACATGGGTTTTTCAAAAATTCAGATATAATTCATATACCGTAGAATTCACCCTCTTAGAATGTACGCTGCAGTGGTTCTTAATGTATTCACAAAGTTGTACAATCATCACAACTATCTAATTCCAGAACGCTTCCATCATTCCCCGAAGGATTCCCTGTCCCCTTAGCTGTCATCTCTCAAACCCACTCCCAGCTCTTGGCAACCACTAATCTGCTTTCTGTCTGAATGGATTTGCCTGTTCCAGATATTTCATATAAATAAGATCGTAACAATAGATGGCTGTACATGGGCTTTAGCCTGTGTGTTTCCCTGAATAATAAAGCCTCACCTTTTTCTAGAAAACAAATTCCGATGGGGAGATGAGGGAGGCCCTATGTAGGAAGTAAGAAGTAGGAAGATAGCGTGGGCCAAGGCTAACCTCAGAGGGAAAAAAACAGGCATGAGTTTTAGGGGCCAAGCTGAGTAGCTGGGAAGGTTGAGGGGCTACAAACCATGAGTACAAAATACAACTAGCTAATTCCTGAGGACTTTTCTCATCCCAGCCTTCAAAGACTGGATTTCAAATGGTCATCTGTGGTACCTGGGAACTGGTTAAAAACACCGGTCCTGAGCGCTTCCTCGGCGAGCTCACTGAGTCAGCACCTCCAGGGTGCAGGGGGCAGTTAGGATCTGCCACGAGCGAGGCTCTACCAGGCAGTGGGTATGGGAATCACTGAGTGACACGGGACACACTTGTATGACACTGAGCTACGCTGTTGTGTGCCAACTTCCAGGACGCTACTCTGTCGTGTTGATACTCCTCTGAAGTATTCATGTCTGATCTTCCTAACAGATTGTTTACAATGAGGCCTTACTTTGCTTTGTCCATCTCAGCCCTGGGCATGAAGTAGGGGCTCAGCACCAGGTGGAAGGTTGGTTACACAGGACCCTGGGGGGCATTGCTGGGACGTTGCCAGCCACAAAGTCACTAAGGTCAACAGGGCCTGAGCCAAGATCTTTCTTGTGCATTTTAAGCATTCTTTGTTTGAGGCTCCGGTGTTTGCCTTCAGGGCTGTGACTTGTGACCCAATGGTCAGAGCCCTTTGATCTTTAGGCTCCAGTGGATGTCCCCAGAGCAGTCCCTCAGGGGGATCTTCCAGTTGGGTTGGAGGTGCTGATTGGAGAGGAGTAACAGGTGAAGCAGGTAGGGGTGGTGCCTACAACTCACTGATCAGAATCCCTCAGGGAACAAGCTCTCATTCCTGTGTCTCCCCTGAGGCACTGAACCAGACTCTTGTCGAGGAAGCAGAAATTACTAGTTAGATCCTACCCAAATACTGCTCTAGACTTCGAAGGACACGATTCTCCTGCCTACGTCAGCAGCAAAGACAATGAGTTGTGCTCCTGGGGATTTACTTGGGCAGGGCTGTGGACTGGGATTCGGGAGACCTGGGCTTTTAGAGGGTTCCTGTGTGACACTGGAGAAGCCACTCCCTTTTCAGTTTGCTTCTTTGTGAAGCAAGGGATTTGGACCAGGGTTAGACAGTCAGAATGCAGACATGGTCGTTGGTATCTGCAGCCACCTTCTCTATGGGCTCGCACATCAGTTCTAGAGGATCCTGCTCTTTGTGTGCTCTGAGGATACAACTGCTATCCCAGGCCCAGGTTAGCAGCTAGCTGTTCAGTGTCTTTGAAGGCAAAGTTGCTGACGTCCACTGTTTGGAGGTTTGTTGGTTTGTGTGGAATTGTGGTGAGATTAAAAAAGCATGGGAAACACGCCTCCTCTTTCCTTGCTCACTCAGCCCCTCCTCCCCTTCCCATATTCCAGAGTTTCATATATACAGCTCCATTTTTAAATTGCAAATATCCCATAAGAATGTTAAAGCCACCAATTGTTAGTACTCTAGGATTTGAGTAAATCTAGCTTTTGGAAGACTTTATGTTTAACCAGCATTCTGAATTAAAGACATTTGAGCCCTGGCTGGTGTAGTTCAGTGGACTGAGCATGAGCTGCAAGTCAGGGAGTCATGGGTTTGATTCCTGGTCGGGGCACAAGCCTGGGTTTTGGGCCAGGTCCCCGGTGGGGCAACCACACGTTGATGTTTCTCTCCCTCTCTTTCTCCTTTCCTTCCCCCATCTCTCTCTCTCTAAAAAAAAAAGTGGATAATAGCACATGTACACTGGGTTCCTGGAGCCCCGGGGAAGGGTCAGAGGGTCACAGCGAGGAAGTCATGGATTTGGTGGCGTTGCCAGGTCTGTCGGCAATGGTGCTATAAAGCATCTGCCTAAAGCATCATCTCCCATGATGCCTAAAGCATCTACCATGATGCCTTAAGCAGAAATGCCCTAAACTAATAATGCTTCATATGGACCATCTTATAATTCTGTATTATTTGTTAGTGACTCCAGAAAATGATCATTTTGGTTGCCCAGGGACGGGGTAAGCCTTGGGTCACTGCGCTTTTAACTTTTCATGGGATCTTAAGTCCATGTTTATTCCCCAGTATAATTATTTATTTTGTTCCTACTGAGGTCACAAAATCAAACTCCATTCAGGCTGACCCTGTAAAACACTGTGAGAAAGCAGTGGCTGTTTTTGGATTCTTTTTCCTTTTTCCCGAGTATGTGCCTCCTTAGCTCCCTCATTCTACATCCTTTCTGCATGCACACTTCCTTGTATTTAATTGCAGTTATATTTCTTTCTTCTTTCTTTGGTTCAGCAAAACAAACAAAGGAATGGAGGCCTCCTCAGGCGTACTTTGTTCGTTCCTGTACTCTCTGCTGCATTGTCTGGAAAACCACAGACTTCACGTAGATGCCAATGAATCCATCATCGGGTTTAGTTTAAGCCGTGTATTTACCCAGATCCTCACTTGAGCCATGGCTTAACTTTTTAATCTCTGATTTATAATTTTACAGTTGCTGAGACACAAGGAAAACCCACTCCTTTGGAGAAGCAAGGCCCTTTTCTGTATTGCTTTCCACCGCTGCCAGCAAGCTTCTTGAACCCTGGTCCCTGGACACCCTCAGCAAGAAGACCATGTGGATGGGCTATCTACCCCAGAAAAAGGAGGGCCCCAGCTGCAGTTTCCTACTAGATTGCCTTCTTCATTCTGAGGGATGGCTGCCATCAGGGTCAGATTAAAGACGGACCAACTGGACAGCTGCTTGGAGGACTAATCGAGAGGGGCACTGAAATGTTCCTAGTGGGCTAACACATCCATGGAAACAGAGGAGATGGAAAAGAACACCGGTGCTTCTTTTAGGGACAATTCTGTAAGGGGCTGGGAGGAATGGTTTGATGAATTCCACAGGGGTGGAAGGTAGGGAGTAACAAGAAGATTGAGGAGAATGGGGGTGTTTTACTGAGGGATCCTGTTTTTCCTCCTGGGATGTAAAAATTGGGAGCCCCAGCTGGATTGTGGGTAACCACGGAGGGTAAGCAGTCATCCTCCTGCTCGCCTTTCCCCCACGCAGAGCTCAGCCTGTGCTCTAGTATCAAGATCCCGTAGTGGTTTGAAGGAGATACCAGCTTATTGCCTGCGTGCCTCTGCTCTGTACTCTAGGACTTGACAATGAAGACAGAGTCATAAACTCTTTATCTTTCAGTTGTAGGATGTTAGCCTTCGTGTGTTTTCAGTGCCTTGGGGGCGAGGGTTGTTAACAGAGAAGGTCAAGTCAAATGGAGCGTGAACTCTTTGCTGATGGGTCGGGTGATCAGACCCTGTGCTGGGTTAATTAGATCAATGGAAACAGCAGGTGGAGTTTGGATCTTTAAAATATTTGACTAAAGGGTGATATGGCTGGCTATTTGTAAATGAGGACATCAAGGAATGTTTTGGGAATCATGAACTATGGAACTGATGGTCAAGTTCAATAATTCAACAAATAGTTAAATACCAGCTGGACACTGTGAAGACCTAGGAGCAAGACAGTCATGCTACCTACCCTCATGGAGCTTACATCTTCGTTTTCCCTCCTTGATGTGAAGAACAGTGGCCACAGCAAACAAGTGACCACAAAGATATTTTCAATCCCAGGATTCCAATTAATGAAGCAATTCCTATGGCCTTAATCATGCCTAGTAGCCATGCTATTATACTTACAAGTCTATGTTCTATAAATGCTCTGTCTCCCTAGCAAGCTGTATAAAGTCCCATGGTGTCAGGGGAAGGGGCTAGTGTCAGGAAGGCCCCTGGGGAGGGAGATATTAAATCACTTGGGTCAGGAAATGAGAAGGGGTAGAATTCAGCAACAAGCTATTGCTTCTGTTCTTTGTAGGAAAATTGCAGTGTGAGAAATGCTGGGCTAGAAAATGAGAGACCGGGGTTTTAGTCTTTATTCTGTTACTAACAAGGTGTGTGGCTGTGGGTGTTTCACATCACATTCCAGTTGAAAGCTTCTTAGGTGACTCCAAGACCCCTTCTAGCTCTAGTTAACCCAGGCCCCAGACTACTGGACAGCTGGCCAGTGTCTACCTGTCCTGTTCCTAAGCTGTCAGGTCAAGTAGATCTGCAATAGTCACTTGACTATCATTTTTGGGGGGAGTAGGGGTATTCGTCAACCTTGCAGGATATAATGAGTCTGCCTTTCTCTTTTGGAGTTGAGAAAATTCTAGAAGCATATCCTGTAGAGCCCATGGGGGTGCATTCCCTCCTTTTTATCCTTTCTTCTATCCTTTCCTCTTCTTTCTTCCTTCCTCCCATTTCTACTGAGCATTTACCACATGCTGTGTACCAGGTGTGTGATGGGTTTGGAGGTCCAAGGTAAACCTGACATTTCCCCATACTCCAGAAGCTTTCATAGGAGAGGGGACAAAACCCTTCTTCCTTTCATTTGCTGGCTTTTCTTTAGCTGAGAATCATCTGTGTCCCAGGGGACAGTGCTGGTGGTGCTCCCAAGGTAATGAGCTGCAGGCAGGTGCCCCATTCCGTGCAAGCAATTTTGACGTGCCTTGGTTCACACTGAGGCCCAGGGTCTCCATGAAGAGATCTATGTCCAGATATAAGGAAGAGACAACCTTTTGCTTCTTGGGGCACAACTATAGAGGGATAGTCTTCTGTACAGTGACAGCCACCCCCTACAGTGACAGCCACTGACAGGGGTGTGCAACCCATGGCCCATGGGCCGCATGCAGCCCAAGGATAGCTACGAATGTGGCCCAACACCAAATCCTAAATTTGCTTAAAACCCTTTTTTTTGCTCATCAGTTTTTGTTACTGTTTGTGTATTTATTGTGTGGCCCAAGAAAACTGTTCTTCTTCCATTGTGGCCCAGAGACACTGAAAGCTTGGACACCCCTGGATCTCTTATAATCCATCTTTACCCAGGTAGGGAGAATCTAGGGAATTACTTCCTAACCTAAAAAGAAAAAAACACCCTCTCAATAAATAAACCCCTTTCATGTGTACTGTGTGTCATATATCTCCACTATGGCTGGTGGCCTCTTTACACAGGAAAAGAAAAAGCACTAGTCAGACAAAAAGATACTGCTATCAACTCTTACCTCAGTGTGAGTCCTGTATAAGTGACCTTTCCTTGTCTTTGTTTCTTCCATCATTAGCAACTCTCCTTGATACATATCTCCAAGTGCAGCAAATATGTTATGGAAAAATAAATCTCTAAAATCTCATCATCAGAATTGCTGACACAAATGAGAATTTTACCCTGGGCAATAGTTTTAGTGACTTCAGTGTCTACCTTAAATGGTGTAATTAATTACTTTTGACCCTCATTTTTGCTTTTCATTGGAGGTTAAGGAATCTACGGACACCTCCAGTTAATGCCTCTACTCTCATAGCAAGACCTTTAATTTTCTCTTTTCCTTTCATTTTGTGTACATGCACAGCATTAATACATGGTTTGTTGAATGCTTCATCTCTTCTCCTTGTCCTTGCTTTCCTTCTTGTAAATGTCCTAAAAGTAGTGTAAGGTTCACAAGATGGCTGACAGGCTTAGAAGAGACACAAAGGGCCTTGACCCTCAAATAAATGGGAAATCGACCCTAGAATAATTGATGGCATATTCAAATACCTTGGTGCAGTGTTTTGCCGCTTAAGTGGAAGCAATATCAGTAAATCCGTATGACCCTAAACATTGAGATGAAAGGGAACTTTCTTTTTCCTACGTGTTGCAGGAGCCGTAGCAGAAAAGAGAACATTCTGTCAACCATCTTGCATTTCCCAGTATCGGATATTGGTCATTGTGAAGACAAAAAGCACAGATGACAGACTGGTCTTTCCACCTCTGATTTCATAGTCAAGTGCAGTAGCTCCAGCCATTGACTCTAAGGCAACTTACCATTGTTTTCTCTGTCCCTCTTGAGGGAAAACAAAAATTGTATTTTTCAAGCAATTAAAACTCTTCTGCTTCAGTTCAGATGAAAGAATGAGGAGTCCCGTCTCCTTGTACATAATTGCATCTTTCTTGATGATTGACAGGAAACTGATAAACTGAGACATCTCTGAATGAGGATTGGATGTGCTCTCCTGGTGGCCCCACTACTAATTTGTTTGAGTATTTTGCAGGATTTCTTACTCTGTAATGGAAAGGTTTATTAAATACGAGGGTGCAAAGCTTTCTGAATACTAATGTACTTATTTGCCAAAATTTAAGTGTTCTTTCTTGTCAGTGAATGTCTGTCTCACTTAACAGGATCCAAATTGAATAATGAAGAAAATTAGACTATATCATACCCTCAAGACAAATCATGTGTGAATTATAATAGTGAGGGGGAAAGGGATCCCATTTTAGAAAAAAAGAGTAGACAAAGGGCCACATATGAAAGGATTCACTCAGAGAAACCTGGTTCTTTCCAAAGAAACCTAGTAGTTCAATGAGTAGGCTTTCCCACTGCACAAGTGATCTATAACTTTGGCCAGCTTGGAATAAAAGTACAGTCATAATCCTATGGAAATGAATGTTAGCTTTCAGTGGTTGTAATTTACTAGTCTTTTTCTGGTGTAAGACATCATGTATCTGTGATAGAATAGGAAAATCAAGTTTTAAACGTGAACACAGATCTCCAGAGAAGGACAATAGACAGTTAGAGTCTGAGAAATTACCCTAATTTTCCCTTTAAGCACGGAGCAACAATGATGTCCCTTGGTCAGCGTGTTTACTTCCATTGCCGTGGTGTTATCACTTATAGAATCGATGGTCATGATGCTTTTCCTTTGCCAGAATCTTGACACCAACATTTCCTTTGCCCACAATGAAGGGAACCATCCTCTTGACCAGGAAGTTGGGCTGGGAGAAGTTCGGCAACCATGCAAACTGCTGAACTTGGTCAGGGCCAGAAAAAGAGCATGCGTGTGACGTGGAATAGAGCAACTGTGCGCAAGTGAGGGAGAGCCCCAACCTGAAACTGTGCAAAGTTGGGAATTGGCCCCTGTTGAAATAGGAAGGTGTCACTGGAGAATGATGAGGTGAGGAAGGATCCTAAAGTAGACAAAATAAAGGAAAGTGTGAATGTCTCCAGAGTTTGCTAAAATTAATTATCCTGAGGTTTTGGGAGGAGGAAAGGAAGATCAAAAGAAAAGAAAGTAGGTCCCAAAGCCTGTGAAGTTTCAAAAACAAAACACAAACAAAAAATTTAAAAAACTATAATCATGCTCTTCTAGAAAAAGAGGCTGGGTATTACCAGGAAGTTTGAAGACAGAAGAATTTGCATTTAAGGCTTTACTTTCAATCTCTGAGGGAAAAGATTTATATGATGTAAATCCATAGGTATTAATATGTTTTTTTGGCCATGACACCAGGCTTTGGTTGCTAAAGGGACAAAGAATGGTCAATGCTTTTTCACATGTACACCTACCAACTGTGCAGTCTTTTGCTTGAGATTTGTATTATCCTCAATTAACTAAAAATAAAGAGACCTTGTATGTTTGATTGACTCTGTGGGAAGGCTTGGAAATTATGAAGCCAGATTTCCCTCTTGGAATGAAAATTTGATATTAAAAATTAGGTAAATAGATAGGAAGAGAGTCTGAGGACATTAAGATTCATCCCCACCATTTGAAAGCATGATCTGCACCTTCAGGGAAAAAGAACTTAGAACTTGGAAAGTGGAAGGAGAGGGGAAGGAGACGACTCATGGGTGGGGGAGCAAGAAGGGGAAAATGAAGGCTGTAAACCCAATGAGACTACACAATTCGTGAGAAAGTTAAATGAACAATAGAATTGGAAGGATAATGAGGGTAATGAGGAATATGAGATAATAAGACATATAAAAGTAGGAAATTACTAGGGAAAGTGAGGATAAATGATGGAAGGAAGGGGGTAATGGGGATGGAAAGCAAAGCGTGACTAACACCTGTAAGAGGCAAGGTTGGACTCCCAACAGCATGTCCCCCAGCCTTTGGAGAACACGCACAACCTAGAGATAAAGGAGGAAAAGATGGAAGGAGCTCATGGTTAACATGAAATTGTGAGGACCACAGAGGACGAAATGAGTCTCATTAGTCCTCAGGAATGAAAGCATTTCTAGAGAAATGCTGTAGTCTGTGTTCTACATCTGAGAATAAGACTGTCTTTATCACCCTTTTACAAAAGGTTGAATTATAAAATGAACACTAGGAAAGGAAAGAAATCTAAGCATTATCTGGGGAAACTGAAGAAGAGATTGCACCTGGAACCACTGAAGTGGGGACTAAGCAAGCACAACTGTTCACAGACTTTCAATGAAAATTTTGAAATTCAGCCTCTTACTTAAAAACTAGAGAAAATTGATCCAAATAGATATTTGGGCAGTGGTGAGGGGGAGTTTTAACTAGTAAATATTTTAGAATGTATTTCCATATTTTTCCCCTCATAAAAATAGGTAAGTTAAAAAGCTTCGGAGCATTGCTTTGAACACTTGAATGAGATTTAGAGCAGTGTAACATTTCCCTAGCAGTAGAAATAATATTAATTTTTCAAGAAGATTTATGTCTGGAGCAGGTCTAAATGCCCATGATTATCCTTTTGCTTTCTCATGTTCATGCAGGGGAATCCTTTCAGCCAGACAGCACCAGACCCCCTTCATAGGGAAGCTGATAAAGTAATTTAGGTGGAAAGGCCTAATGAGATAATGATGCTAAGGCCAGTTAACACCTAATAAGAACATAACCACCAGGGATGATATTGTTGCTTATTAATTATAATGATGATGTGGAGGAAAGAGACAAGGTGGCACTCATTTAGCAGAGAGCACTCAGGAGTAAAGCTGTTTTCCCAAAGGGCAAGTTACAATCAGTTAGAGTTAGAAGTAGGGTGACATTTAGCAGAGTTGGAGATTTATGGCCGTTGGGTTATGCTGGGACCACAGAATGGGAGGCCAAGCAGGAGGTGGCCAGGGCTGGAGTGGAGACGGCTGCGGTTGCAGGGCCTGGCCATGCATGGAGTCAGAGCCTGAGTTTGGGGGCAGTGCCCTGGCCTTAGATTCCGCCGTGGTCATTCGTGGGCAGACGGGCAGGTGTCCAGAACTGGACTGGCTGTGCTTCCAATTCTCTGACCTCCCCCGCCACTCCACTTGGTCCTCTGAATCAGACGCAGAGCGCAGCTCTTCAATCAGTGTTGGTGCCCTGCCCCGTTGTGGGAGCCCAGAAGATCCTTTGGTCCTGTTTTTAGAGGCACACATCTAGCCTTCGCTTGCCCACTTGAATGTAAGGTTTCCTGGTGTTAGTCACTACCCTCATTCTGCTTCCTGAGTTCCCTGTGGGTCTGGGCATGTCCGTGTTCACTGGGGCGGGCATGGGCACTATCAGTTCACTGTGCATACACTAGTGTCTGTGTTAGTTACACGGGCAGGAGTCGAGAATTCCAGAAAGCTCTTGGAAATTTTGTGAGTCCTCAAGGGAGGCGTGGGAGCTTGAAACCCAGGAGCCGTCTGGGGAAGCAGATTGGAGGTCCAGGAAGGAATATGGAATTCACAGTCCTTCCTTGCAGTGTGTGTGGGTCTCTATCTGGGTCTGGGAGCCCAGGCTGTCACTCACTGGTCCCCGTGTCTCTGGTTGCCATCTCTGTGATGACAGGGGATGGTTTACTATGCCTTCCTGTGCTAATTATTTTTTTAGCTGGACGAGGGCCATCTCACAGGATTTGTCCTATCCTCTGTGATGACGTCACTGACTTTGCCAGAGAAAGGAAATAACATTCTCATCATTAAGTTTTTAAATAAAGTGTATTTTACTTGTATTAACTGTGTGGTTGGGGAGAGGCAAGAACTAACAAATGCTGGACTGGAAGACAGATGATATGGCTCTAGTCCGATCCTACACAAACCTGCCCTGTAACTTTGGGTAAATCCCTTACCTTTCTGAGCCTCAGTTTCCCCAAGCATAAAATGAGGGGTTTTTTTAAGGGTAATCTTTATGATTTTAAAGCTCTTTATAGCCTTAAAAATGTATATTTAACCATATATGTTGGTAAAGATTCTATATTTATTAATCCTTCATGAGATAAATAATTGGTAAACTCGTAGGATGACAAATATTGCCTTAAATCCATGGTGCAGGGTGGACAATTAAGGTCAGGGTTACCAATGGACAAAAAGCAAAACTTTTATTGAGAGCTAACTAGGTGGCAGATACAGACCAACCTTAAAGGCAGGCACTTTACAGGTGAGGACACTGAGGCTTCAAAAGGTGAAATAGGTTATTTCAGATGATACAGTTAGTTAAAAAGGGGATGGAGACAACATTTAAACCCAGCTCTCCCCGAAGCTAAAGCCCTTAACTTGTTTTTTAAAAAGATATTATTTATTTATTTTTTAGAGAGGGGAAGGGAGGGAGAAAGAGTGGGAGAGGAACATCAATGTGTGGTTGCCTCTCACGCACCCCCTGCTGGGAACTGGCCTGCATCCCAGGAATGTGCCCTGACTGGGAATCAAACCAGCAACCCTTTGATTTGCAGGCCGGCACTCAGCCACTGAGCTACACCAGCCAGGGCTAAAGCCCTGAACTTTAATCACCACTGTGTAAATCTCCCACTACTCGGAACTTAATATTTATGTCCCTTACTTGATGGCACCAACCACTGAAGTTTTCTTTAGTCATGATGATTCTCAACTGGTGATGAAAGAAAGCAGCAAGGCAAGGAGTAGTTTGAAAAATCTTCCCAGTTAATTCTGATACCCAGACCCCTCTGCCTGTAAACTCACCTCGAGGCATTACCTGGCTACAGTCAGACTAACGTGATTGCATGAGCACTACCCGACTGGAGGGTTTTCTGCCATGTGCAGGTTCTCATTTCTGCTTCTCTCAGTGTGGCTTTGGAGGCAGCAGGGGCATCGGACACAACTGTTTCTCTTGTCTTCTTAATGGGCAATGGAAGCAAAGGGAGTTGAATAACGCAATGTCACGCACCCAGGGGTCACAGAATTTACACGGGGACCCACACTTTAAGACCGCCATAAAATGTTGTCCTTCTAGCCAATTTGATTAATAATGTGCTATGGAGATAGAAGGGAAAATGTCACATTTTCTCCCTGGAGTTTCCTAGTAGGTTTATCATCTCGGGGATGACAAATCTATCAATCTAGTCAGAGTACCTGTGCAACCAGCAACTGACAAATACCACATGGAGGGGAATGGCTTCTTAAACAGACATTTCCACAAACAAAACAATGACTTTCTAGGCTTTCAATGACTGGTCCTAGAAAAATTCTTTATCAAGGTTGTTAAGAGGGTTTAGGTACTGAAAACAGAGAGGGAATCTTCCTTGTACACACCATCTTTGAAAGTAATACAAAGAATTAATTCCTTTTTGAAAATAAGAATATTAGCACTTAGAATTTCAAATTGCTTTTCAATAATTTATTTTAATGCCACACAGTCTTAATCCATAAATCTTTGTAATCTAAAATGCCTTCACTTGCTCTTCTTTCATATAGTTTGGCTTCTTCTTTTTCTTTTTGCTGAAATAGGAATTTAAGCAAAAGGAAGAAGAATTCTAAATTGTTGTGCAGTATGGTCGCCTTCAGCTAACTGTGAAAAATTAGAAACATACAGCTATAAGATTTAATTAAGTAAAGGTACAATAGAATATAATGTTGCCATTTAGAAGAGTGACACAGCTCTGTATGGAATGATCTAAGATATATAGTTAAAATTTGAAAAGCAAGGCATAGAACAACATGTACGGCAAGCTACCATTTACATAAATACAAACATATCTACATTTATACGTTGCCTAGCTATAAAAGGGTGTTTAAGGAACTTGTAATAGTGGCTGCCTCTGGGGAGAAACTTACTGCTGGAGATTGGAGGGAGATTCCATATATACCCTGTTGTCCTTTTTATGTAGTATATCATGTTCATATATTACCTATTCCAATGATTTTTTTATAAAGCAGGAGGTAGAGCTATTTTTATTGAGATGGAAAAATACAAAAGATATATTGTCAGGTACAAAAAGCAAGTTGCAGGATAGTATAAATAGTAGTGTATGGCTCTATTTTTGTAATTATATATACATGTATGTATGTGTATACATACATAAACCTCTGTAAGGACATGCACCAATGGTTAACAATGGTTTCCCTAGAGAATAGCATGTAAGTGTGTGTGTATGTGTGTGAACTTTCATTTTTTTAACCCTATGTACTTCCACATTGTCTGATTTTCTTTCACATAAAAGCTATGCTAATTCAAAATAAATAACTCAACAAAACCCAAACCCAACCAAAGGATTTACTTGACTTGTACTCATCTATAAAAAAAGTTTCCCAGATCCCCAAATTTCTAGCCTTTCTGGTCAGTTGTTATATTTTGTTTTTACATCTCATGGGTTTGCTTCAGATTTTTCCTTGACCTCTTTTCTGAAATTTCCTGGACTTTCTGTTTCTTTACCCTTGCTCCCCTAGATTTCCTTTTATTAATAGGACCCAGCTAGGGTCAAGACCAAGAAATCATAGTTATATTACAGATGGTTCCTCACTCAACTTCTTTCCCTTTAAATCCATCTAGAATGATGAGCTAAAATCCTCCCATTCCTACTTTAGAGACTTCGTCCTGGGTTAAATCTAACTACCTATTTCAAGAAAAGTTCTCCGCTTTCTGGATCATTTCTATCTGTACACAAATATGTTATAGCTCCAATCTCAAACCAAAACAAAATCCTTGGTTTTTGTTGTGGTTTGGTTTTAGTGACAAAACCTCCATGCAACCTCTCTCAGCTCCACATTCCCTCCAATGCCACCCCGCTTCTCTAAACTCCTTTTCCTGGAACAAGTGTCCTTTGCTTTTGTAAAGACACTTCCTCCTCTCCCATTCATTCTGAAAGCCACTTCTCGTAGGCGTAGGCTTTCGGCCCTGCCACTCTCCCTGACCTGTCTTGTCAAGGTCACTTAGGTATTTACTTGCCAAACCCAATGGTCAGTTTTCAGTTCTCATCTCCTCTCAGCTCATTGGTTACAGTTGATCAGCTTCTCCTTCTTGAACCAGTTTTTTTTCTTCTTGGCCTTCAAGAACTTCTCTTGGAGATCTCCTCCAGTTTTACAGCCTGCTCCTTCTTACTTTCCTCTTCATGCTCTTCACCTTAAAGTATCAGGACTGCTCAAGGCTCAGTTCTTGAGCCACCTGCCTTCTCTATTTAAACACATGCCCTCGGCGATCCCATCCAGCCCGTTGACCCTATATGCCATTTCCATGCTGATGACTTCCAAATTTTATGTCTAAATCCCAACCTGGCCCTAAACCTGGCCTGTTGTCTTCTCAGTACCACTATTTAGCTTTTTATTAGGCTCTCAAATTTAACTTGTCCAAATGATAGATCCAACTGCCCCTACCATCCTTTCCATATTGGTGAACAACAACTCAATTGAACCTTTACTTTCAAAAGTTTTCCTGAATCTGATTGCTTTCACTATCTCCTAGTCCAGTGATTTTCAACCTTTTTCATCTCATGGTTCACATGAGCTAATTTCTAAAATTCTGCAGCACACTAAAAAATATATTTTTTGCTGATCTGACAAAAATAGGTGGGGGTGGGATAGGCAGAGGAGGATAAAGGGGGAGAAATTGGGATAGCTTCAATAGAATAACAATAAAAAATCAAACAAATTGAATTCATTTCATGGGATGGCTATAGTTACGTTGGCTGTTGTCATTTTTTTTGAATTTGACAATCTAAGAGAGTCAGGTATTGTGTGTTTGTTTTTTAAAAGATTTTATTTATTTATTTTTAGAGAGAGAGGAAGGGAGGGAGAAAGACATCAATTGGTGCCTCGTGCATGACTCCAACCAGGCACCTGGCCTGCAACCCAGGCATGTGCCCTGACCGGGAATTGAACTGACCTTTTGGTTTGTAGGCTGATACCAATCCACTAAGCTACACCAGCCAGGGCAGGTATTGCATGTTTTGAAAATTCTTGGGGCACACCAGTGTGCCATAGCACACCGGTTGAAAATCCCTGCCCTAGTCCAAGCCTCATAATCACTCACCTAAATTAGTTCCGTAGAGATTGGGGTGATCATGACGTATCAGTGTCAGTTTATCAGCTGTAACAAGTGTACCATTCTGAGGGGGAGCGTTGATCGTGGGCGAGGCTGTGCATGTGTGGAGGCCAGAGTTATGTGGGGAACCTCTGACCTTCCCCTCAATTTTTCTGTGAACTTAAAATTGTACTATGAAATAAACTTTGAATTTTAAAATACCTTTAGAATATAAATCTTATTATTTATAAAAATATAAATCCCTGCTCTGCTCACCACCCCCCCCCCCAGTGTCTCCCATTTCACTGTGAGATCAGAAGTCCTTACCATGGCCTTTAGGGCCTATAATGCCCCCTGTACCACCCCCACATCTCTGAAGTCATCCTCCGTTACTTCCTCTTCACTATTCTCATGACACATTGACCTCCTTGATGCTTTTTGCACAGGCTCCCACCTCAGGGCCTTTGCGCTTTCTGTCGCGTCTGTCTTGAGTGCTCTTTTCTCAGATATGCACATGGCTCAGTCCTCTCCCTTTATTCTGCCCAAATGTTACCTTGTCAGACATCCTCCCTTGAATACCTTCAGAATAGCACTTGCTTATCTCACTCTGCCCCTTTATCCTGCTTCATTTTACTTCTGAGCAATGACCACCATCTGAAACATTCTACGTCTATTTGACTATTACTTGCTTATTGTATATCTGCACTGGAATGTAAGCTCCATGAGAACAGGAAGTTTGCTTGTGCACCACAGTCTCCTGAATATTTAGAAAAATGACTGCTATAGAGAAAAGTGCTCAAAAATATTTGCTGAATGTTGAACAAAGAATGTTGGGAAGTTCACTGTAGCTTCCTTTAGCACATTCAAATTACGTGAAATTTGTCTTAAGACAGTTTATTTTTCCACCTCAACTTTCTCATTTCTCTTTCTTTTTCACATTTTGACTTTTTATTTTGAAATGATTATAGACTCGCAAGTATTTGCAAACAGAGTACGGAGAGGTTTTATGTACCCTTACTCAGTTTCCCCATAAGGTTCCATCTTACTAAGTATCCTTTTAAAAATATATATTATTTTCTTCATTTCCCTCATTCAAGTTCCTCCTGCTTTCTTCTATAACTCTACACAAGGTTTTAGAACTCTTCATTTCATATTTCATAGCCAAGCCATTGCTAAACTTTCTCCAACACCGACATCAAATCCCTTCTCTAACGTGACTGCCCCACTCAAGAGAGGGATAGAACGCTTGCACTAAGTAGGAGAAACTGTGTGTTAATTTTAGTACTGACAAGCAATCCAAAAGAAGAGAAAAGAAAAGAAATGCTGTTTCATATCTTTAGCATGAAGTTTCTGTGGAGAGACCCTGTCTTTTCTGTAAGTTCTGAATGGCCACTTGTTTGCTGTGCTTTCTAAAGACAGGCACAATGATAGTGTGTTCACTGCAGTGGGTATTCCTTGAGCTCCTGTATGCAACTGTTTAGAAAGAGTTAAAAAAAAACAAATGTATAATTTTTATATGTTCATATTTCTTTTTAAGATATTCTGTTGAGTGCCTGTCATTCATTTATTGAACAATACTTATTGTGTACCTACTATGTGCCAAAGCTTTGTGCCAACAATGCTCTTTTATCCCCCAAGATGATTTGGGATGAACATTACTTTTAATACATTGTAAGCACTGAAAAACAGGTTGAAACTCCTGTCTTCCAGGTAAGTAGGTTATTCTCCATGGAAAGGGCATTCATATTTAGTACACAAGGGCATTATTATGCGTTAGTAACTGGTTTCCAGGGTTAAAAAAATCGATGCCTTTTAATACATCTGAAATATATAAAATAACCTACCATTTGACAGGACTCATTGATCAGTAAAATGAGGACATGACTGAAACATCACTAACCTCTATAGTTAAAATGAGCATGTATTAAACTCCTTATAAAAGCCCCCTTCATATTAAATATTAATTAGGAACCCTCCCTATGCTAATGTTCTTTTCCCATAAACAACCTTCTGTCCAGTATTAGTAGGAGGATAATTTACCGTTTGCTTGAAATACCTTAGTTCACACCTGTTGTTCAAGTGTAATTATTAATCGCACCCCCCTTCACTCTCTAAAGAATATGGGTTTGGACAATAAATTATATGGTCGACCTAAGTATTAGGGTCTCTGGGATAAACGGTCAAGGCGCCATTCCTATTTATTGGTATTACCTTGTCACAAGCTGTAAAAACAGTTTTCCTTTTGATTGTTTCTTCCTGAGTTGTCACAAAGACCTTCACATAAAATCACTCTGTCCCATTAAAGCAATTATTAAGACCTCCTTCCATAATGACCACTTGTTTTAGTTTTCCTACTCAGGTTGCAAAGACCAAAGGTAGACTTTGCTTGTGCTGGGTCAGCATCGTAATTGTCCAGAGGCACAGCCTTGCACAGGGAAGTTTTGTCTGACTAGGTAATCCACAAGAATCTGGAAGAGACATTTTTCCATGGTAACATTATCTGGTAGAAAGAGTCTGTGATTGACTACTAATTTTAGCCCAGATGATGGAAAACCCAACATACTTAATTTCAATGGCACATATAGATTTTTGGACTAAGATACCTAATGTCTCTAGAGAGGTGCTAGAGAATGAGTACTTGAAAAGTGAATTTAGGTGGCCTCCTTAGATAGAATCTCTGTTAAAACTACTTAATCTCTGTGGTTCACAAAGACAGCATTTCTTGAGCTGATGAATGGATTGATATTTCTGAGATTACATGTTTCGACAACTATAGTCTTGGCTGAGTCTAACTAGTAGCAGCACTGCCTTGATTTATTGTTTAATTTTGGAAAATTGATCACTTGTTTTTGTTTGTTTCATCTAAAGGTGTGTCCTCATAGTACCAAAGGACACAGTCAACTCAATGTTTATAAAATAATCTCTTCAAAAATGTGGGGTTGTGAAGATTCAATGACTAGCGAGGGAATTAAGTTGTTTTCACCTAATTGTTTGGCTGTTTATCTGTAGATTGTGGGTAATTTTGCTGTGTTTTGCCTTCCCGATGCAGTTGCTATGAGAATGAATTACATGCTTAGTAAAACATTATGAACATTTGGGGTAATAGAGGCTGAATGACTTCATTCTGGATTGTAATTTGCTTGAACAATTAAATGAAATGAATGCTATGGAGTGGTTAAAGTGTGTTTTTCTCCTTTTCTATTTAAAACAAAAGTAGTCTTTAAAAATAGTATTATTGACATCATCAGCTATATCATAAGACACTGATGGACTCTGAAATATCATTGACACTGCTCTGTTGTTGTTATTGTTTTTTAAATCACATGCTTTTATCAAAATTAAGAAGGTATCGTGAAAACTGGCTTTGAAATTCCTTCTTAATGCAAGGGACTGAATTGAATAAATAAAGAAAAATTTTCCCTTCTACTCCTTCAGGCATCCATTTTATCTCCTTCACCTACCTCATCTGTTTCCCTAGAAAACCCCTAACAAAGCCTGGAAAGCCCCCTTCCTTATGAATCAGGACAGCTCCTTTCCCAGGGGTTTCAGAGCCTGTTTGTAAAACATGGTCTGGACAATTGCCCCAGGAGTCCTGCAGTCCCAGGTGATAGGGAAGTTCCATGACTTGGAAGTAGTGGCATCAGGTGGTTGGAGGGGTTGGGTGACAGACCAGGCCTCCGGTCTTCCAGGAAACCAATTCCATTGGGGTAATCTTAATAGGTCATGTTATATATCACATATTAAAAACACCTGCAGTTCTCTTAAAAGATAAAGACCTACAAAAAGAGGCCAAAATTTGATAACATGGTAAGAAAAATATGTGTGTGAATATATATATTTTTTCTGATTTAAAGTAATGGCCTATTCCCAACTATTGGATAGGAACTACCCAGAAAATACTGTATCTTCTTTTGGCAAGGTCACGCTGAGTAATCTGTGCACATCTCTTCAATTCTTAAGAGATTTGCTTGCTGTGTTTCAGCCAACTATATGACAAGGATTTATTGATGTGCCAAGGTGAGGGCTTGGGTGTTAGAATTGGGAAATCTGAAACATGATCCTCGGTTGAAGAATTCTTGGTTCCTTGAACATTCTTGTTCCATGAGTAGTTCACAAAAAAACCATACAGGTTGCCACGGGGAACACTGGGGCAAGGGGCCAGAGGGGCAGAGTGGGGGTGGGATATGTATTTCTGGTGGAGGGGTGATATTTTTAACAATATATTTTGCTGGAAGGTCTACAATAGCAGGACCTACCCTAGGAAATGCTGGTAAGCAGTTCTTTAGCAACAGTCCCTTGTTTTGAAACCATGCTTCCTCTCTGTGATTCCCCTGCCCAGAGGTATAGTTTCATAATCTGGTTACCTAAGGTCCCCTCGCTGTGGCCCTCACCTGAGCTGATGTGCTGTGGACCTTATCTGCTTCTCATGTTGACCACATTTCCTATCAATTTCTGCCTGCATCATGTCCCATTCCCCTTGGATATTTATTTTAGTTTTCCCAGGGAGCGGATGTGACTTGGTTATAACATATAATGAGAGTACGAAGGGTAAAAGCACTTTAATCCCCTGTTCCTATTACTACAGAGATAGAAGGAAGGAGTTTACACTTCCATGTGTGAATTGCGGTATCTTAATTTAAGGATGTGAATTTTCAGTAGTGAGCTTCAGGATATATGTTGCACATTGGTGGGAATAATATTTTGGGAGACATAGACACATTTTTTTTAGCCCTTTCAAAATCATGCACATAGACAAATACCTACTTTAAGTGAGGAAGGCCCAGCCCTTGAGCCTGGGAGAGTCAGAGTGCCTGTTTTGCATAGCCAGGTCTCACCACTGCTGGGACAGGAGGTGCTGGCAGGGAGCGAGACAGGCAGAGAACGAGCTAAACCACTCTGTCAACAGGAAGGCCAAGGACTGATGGTACATACCTTTCTTCTCCCGGGGCTGTTGGCACCAAGAACAATGCTCAGCACCCCTCCCATGTGCACACACACCCTCACCCAGGCACCCCCCATGTGCACATGCACCCTCACCCAGGCACCCCCCCATGTGCACACGCACCCTCACCCTGGCTCTCCTAGTCTCATCCCATGGTTTCCCTACAGGCTGATTCCTAAAAGATCAGAAAGACAAATGATTCAAAAGTGCCTGCAGCTGATTCCTACTTAGAATATGCAGTCTCACAATCCACGCCTGTTTTCTTTTAAGTGCTTATATGCCTCTGATCAAATCTTCACTCCGTTCTCTAACTGTTCCTTTGAAAATAGCAGCAATGCTTTATTTCTGATTACTTAGCGACTTAAGCCAAATAACTTTAAAAAAAAAATGCCTACAGCAGTTTTGATTTGACACTGTTTATGTTTCATTTTTGCTATCCTAATCCAAGATTTTCTGAATATCTTCACAGCCTGGCCAGGACATATTCGCTGAGTTATTGACTGGGCAGAGCTCTGATTTAAGCTCTCAGGAAAATTTCTCACGTGACTTACAGTGATTTTCAGTGAGACTGAAGAGCTCACTGTTGGTGCCTAATAATTGCGTGGTTTCTGTATGTAAACATGTCCTACACATGCATAAGTGCACAGAGGACATAGGATTTCCAGTGCTGCCTGAAGCACACGTGCATGCACACACACGCACCATGAATCTCTGGCCTTCACCTACTGATGGTTCTCTCATTTCAGGTAACTACTCCACTGCACGCACAACTATTAAATACCAACAAATACAGAAAGATGCTTAAGCAAAACAACCAAAAGTCATAGCTGTTCAGTTTTAAGAAAGAATGGCATTGCTATTCAACACACACAACTAAGCAGAGATTTTTCTGGCAAAGTGATGAGGTAAATGCATTACAGAACAGTAGTAAAGAGCACCTGCCTTTTTAGCAAAAGAACAAATAGGTAGTCTTACTGTTCCTATCAATGGTGGTAAAACGTAAAGAAATGCCACTCAGAAGAAATGCCACTGCAGTGCAGATCTGTGTGTGCGGGCCCACGCCATTCCTGCCTTCCTGTCATTAAAACAACAACACTGATACTGTCAATGGTGATTACAATGGTGCACAGAGCTGCTGCAATACTAAATTCACAGAGTGCTCAATGCACCTGCGCAGGGATGTATATGTGAAGTACACAAAAAAGATTAAAACAATCTTACATTAGCTCAAGCCCATTCTCTTCTAGAGAAGAAGTTATTGGTTAGCATTGCTGCACCACATTAAAAAGTCCCCTTATTGTGTGAGTCTCTGAATAATAATAGCAGATGATTTTTGAGTGCTGACTCTGTTCCATGCACCACGCTTAGTACTTCACTAGCTTTGTTCTCATTTGAACCTTACGTTGTTTCTAAGATGAATCTGTTATCATGCCCATCTTGTATATGCAGATGTATTTTAAAACCACCTATGTGGAAAAGCCAATTCTTAGGACATGTGGATTGGAAATTCCCCAAACAGATCTAAGTGGTGTCCCTGGGAGCTGTGTTAGGCTGTGTAGAAAGGGTCATTTTTTCTCCTTAAAATCACACTGATGTGCTCCACAGCACCATGATGATGCTTCTGTGCATGTGCACATGTGCAACACATTTTCATTTTTGTGACCAGTTTTTCTCCCTTTTCTATTACCTTCACACTTATGATGGACAAATCTTCTCACTTTGAAGTCTTGTGTTGAAGAATCTCTTTTCCAGTAAAACTTCACGGTAGGTCACATTTCCCAGGAAGTCACCTTTAGAATTTTTAAAGGGATATTAACTTAAAAAAAAAACAAACACTAGAAGTCTTACACTCGCCCTGAGAGAAATGTTACGTCTCCCAGTGCCATCTTCCCAGTGACTGCGCATGCCATAGCAGCTAGTGTCATTTTAGTCAGGACCCCACCCTGTTCCTTCTCTGTCTTTCTTGTGGCTTAGGGCCTTTACAGGGTTCGCATCTCTTTGCCTGGCTCTGAGATCAGGATCCCTGACACTGTACCTCTGTGTTGCTTGGAGAGGCAACTTAAATATACAATTTCCAGATGGGAGTGATTTAGCAAAATTAAAAACAGACAGGGGGCAGAGGAGGCGGGAGGTGTCAAATGTTCCTTCTACCCTACTATCAGTTTGATGTGGTGGCCTTGTTCCTACCTAGTCCCCTTCATGCTGTCCACTACCCCAAGTTAAAGTGCCCGAAATGTTAACAGAACACACATGGGTGGAGAGATGCATACCCTTCCTTCTGCCGCCTACCCTAGCGCATGGAGTTCTAATTGTGGCTTATTTCAACTTAATATTGCTTCACCCTTCGGATGAAAGAGACTTGTTTCAGTGTCTCAAGAGGTATTGTAAAACATAAGCACTTACGAGAATCTGCTTAACTACCTCAAAAGAAAATGATTATGTTTGGTGGATACTAAGCATTTGCCTTTGGAGTGAGTTTCCAAACGTATACATGGTCATACTGAGGAGTTGATATCAAAGTTGCTGACTATATAATGCACTTTTATTCATTATTCATGCATATGTGTAAATAAAATCTCTGCTCTGGTTAGAAACTAATGGAGTAGAGAACAGGAAAAAGCGGTATTGGTAGAGAAGAAATATCATGCAAGAATATCCTTTCTCCAGGCCTTGTCTGGGGCAAGATAGGGAATCCAGCACCTCAGTAGTGCTGGGTGTCTTATTACAAATGGAGAATTTCCCAGTTTTCCCAGATCTTGCAATCGGTGTGGTTCAACATGACCCATGAAGCCATCGCTGGGACCACAAGGGAATGGGCTGGCCATCACTGAGTGCAGAGATGGTTACATTCTCCATAGCATTGCTTCACAGTTTTCAAATCTTGTGTTCATTTTTAAAATTCATTTAAAAAAGCTGCTATGGGCTAGGCTGCATCTAACTGACCTCTAGCGTGCCTCCTGAACGTGACCTTAGCATGCATACTCTTACAGCTGTGTCAGGCCCTGACCAACATTCAAATTGATTTCAAGCAGCTTCTGAGTCGGAGTGGGGATGAAAGCCCCATGTCATGCTCTTATTTCTTGTTAGTGCCTTGCATGACTTTCTGCGTGACATGACCCAGGGAGCTCAGCAGCACAAACACAAAAAATGATAAGATGTTAGGTATCTTTCACTTTCTGCAAATAGTCTGTATTTATAATACTACTCTAGTGGTTTCTGACTACCGCTTAGGGCAATTTTGCTTAGCCTAGCGGAATGTCCTGGAAACTACTGGCAATGATTTAGCCTCCCAAATTGGAACGCATTTAGTAGAGACAGAAAGCCTATGAACAAATAGTGGGCATGTGCCAGAGTAAATAAGTGTGGTTCATGAGCTGCGGTCAGAAATGTCTCTCCTTCAGTATGCAGGGCAGAGCTTTCGCCAGCATTTGCCATAAAGTCATCACACGAAGCAGTTTTTCCTCTCAGTGAGGCAGACTCAATGAAAGAGGGCTTCTGGCCTCATAGGCACTATCTACTATTGGCGCTGTGATCACAGGTCATGCTAAAGGAGACCTGCGCCAAGGGGTCCTTTCCTCGAGCCGGCCTTCCTTACCCAGCCTGCAGCCAAGCTTCTGTAAAAAAAAAAAAAAAAAAAAAAAAAAAAAAAAAAAAAAAAAAAAAAAGAATGAAACCAATAAGGGAGCGAGGACAAGGCTGGAAGGGTTGGAAGAGGAAAGATTCTTTGTAATGCTCAGAGCTCCTCCCAGGATCCCATAACAAACCTCAGAGTCAGTTTGCTTCCTCTCTTTTCCAAACCCAAACTTGGCCTTTACTTTAAAACTCCTTCGAAGCACTTGATGAGGCTAGCGTTACTGAGAGAAGCATTAAGACACCTTGCTCTGCGGAGTTCTGTCAGAGATCAGGGGCTGAAGAAGACAAATATGGTTTCCACTTTGGACTGTTTGCATTTTCCTTTAGAACTTAACTCCTTGACCACACATCACAGAAGGATTTAGTACATTTGGATGGAAATAGCATGATTTCTGGTGCAGTGCGCATGCTTGCCCTCTGAGCTTGGAGTCTGGTTTCATGCAGGTTTTTTTTTTTTTTTTCAAATTTCTGTGTAGACTGTATAGTCTTAGCAACCACTGAAATCTAAGAAGAAACCGTTTTTCTTTAACTAGAGAAGCCATTAATCAATACTCCCTAAGACTCATTCATTGTGGGGATATTGTTGTAGGGGCATGAATAGTTCACCTTTTAAAAAGAAACATAATGAGAGACGTCATTATACAAAGCCTTCTTATGATCACCATTGTCATCATACCATAAAAGAGTAAAATATGGATAAATGCTTTAGAAACACCTCAGGCATGAAATCTTTAGGTATAAAGAAATAAATCTGAAATATTATTTTGGCACTAGGTAACAAATTTCCTAATTCATCTCCATAATTATGAATCCCACAGTTAAAATCAACCAATATTCGCTGGACACCCACTACATGCCAGGCATCATGCTAGGTACCAAGAATGCAGAGATGAAGGACAGAGCAAATATATCGAAAGTTGATAACTGTCAGTTATGAGTGGTGGGACTTAAGACTTTGTACTCGGTTCAATTTAGAAAATTATATGTTTTTCTCCTCCCAAAACTAAATAAACAGTCCCTCATTTCAAAGAGCTCACAGTGAATGGATATGGAAAGGGTTAGCCCAATAATGTAAGTGGCATGATAAGCAGAATAATAGGCACTGTGCAGAGATGGTGCGCTGTCCTTAGGGCACCAGTATTAAGTAGGATATGAATCTCGTGTTCTACCCTGGAGTGATGGGAACTGGGTTAAGAGTCAAAAAAGCCTAGCTCTATTTTAGACTCCCAATTCTTGCTTATCCATGTGATCATAGGCAAATTGCTTAACCTCTCTAACTCATACCTTCTAATTTCTGTCTTTCTTAGTGATAGGGTTGTTAGAAGGATTAAATGTAAAAATAAAGATAAAAGGGCAAAAAGAACCATGCACATAATATACTTGTAGGGTGGTATTTTTATTATTAATGGTCTCGGACCCTTATTTACCAAACCAGATTACGTAGCCGATGGCACTTTGTCACACATATCAAAGATACGACATATGAAGTATATTTGACTCCATAAAGTTAAGCTTCCCTTTTCTTTATCTGAAGATATCTAAGCCCTTTCCCCAAAGTCTCGTAACCAAGAACTCATAACCTCAGAGTCCTTGGTTACGAGACTTTGGGGAAAGGGCTTAGATAACGGAGGGTTTAGACAAGGGTTTCTCTAAGCGGAGAAATGACTAGAGTCATATTATTGAGGAAGTCCAGTCCTCAGCTAGGAGAATCATTAGGCTTTTATCCCAAGTGAAGCTGGGGAGACAGAATGACCTCGTGGGATCAACGCCGGCTTTGGAGTAGATGGACCTGTGGCATCTTAACATCCCTGCGTCTCAATTTCTCTTTCCGCAAAGTGGGATAACAATATCTATCTCAAGGGTCTGTGAGGATTAAATAACTATATGAAATAGTTGGAACACAATAGCACTCAATAAATGGAGCCCTTTCCCTAAGCACGCTGATCTATATGATCCCAAATTTAATTTACAATGTCCAAGTCTCCTTATATGAATAGATGCTAGAAAGTAAATAACCTACGTAGATATTTTGGTATGAGACCTGAAGTGACAATGAATAGAAAAGGAAGAATCAAACAATGAAAATGGAAGGACATTCACATTAACTCCCAGGAAGAATCTGGTCTGGGGGCTCCGGGTCGGCCTGAGCACTAACCGAATGTTGTAGAATGTTGTAGTAGTGGGGGCCGTCAGGCACGGACTAGGGTTTGCTTCCATCTAAAACTGGGCATTACAATCTTGCTTTGCTTGTTTTCAGACTCCCAACTCACTCCTCCAGATTTCACTCCAACAAAAGGCAAACACCTTCCCCTTCCAATGTCCCAATCCCTTTAATGCTTGGACTTGTGTCCTCTCGTGCTGGCTCTAACAGAGGTAATGATAATTTTGTGGCCAGACTTCGGCAAGAGCCCTGCAATCACACGGCTTCTTCGTCTGCTTTCCTCCTGCCAGTCACAAAAGAACAGGATGACATGTATTCAAAATGCAGAGGCCAAAAAATAACAACCAGTTATTGGGAGGACAAAAAATGGTTTCATGGTGTATGTGTCATTTCTATCCAAGGTTCTGAAAAATGCCTCTCTATTGTCCTTGCTGTATTCCCCCCATGGCACTATCCTCCCCAGCTACAGAGGAGAGCCAAATTTAAGAACGGAGAGATGCATTCCTACGACAAACATTCAGTTCTCTTCAAAGTGTTTTAAATTTTTGATGTTTCTCAGTTGAGTGATTTTACCAGTAGGAATTCCTTTTTCCTTAGAAAACAACTTGTTTTCTAACAATGTCATTCTAGATTACATATTAGCACATAATTTTAATAGAACCAAAACGTAGCCATCATCATTTTGATAATCTCTGTCATAGCCTACGAACCCATTAAAAATATTAACTCGATGAATCTTTATTCCCTAAAAAACCTCCAAAGGTATAGAAAAAAAAAAAAAAAAGAAGGTGGTATAGAACCTACTGAAAGCAAAACATGAGATTAAATTGGAATGGGCTGAATGACAGGCTATTGGTTTAGTCAAACTGGAATAAGCAAATAAGATTGTTTTGGTGAAGGAGAAGTCACACGCACGCGTGCACACACACACAGTTTCTTTTCCTGTATTGTTCCCTCTATCTCCCCTGTCCTTGCCTGAACCTGCATATTCCAATATTTGGAAAATCTTACTCTCTATTTATTTTCGTAAAAAAAACTATTAAGCTATTTCAAAGGCATAAGAGAAAACAATCGAGCGATGGTGTAAATCAAACTAACTGATCCACCTTTCTGACTTGCAACATGGTCGGGGTGTCTGGACATTGTCAGGGCATTGTAACCCATATCCCAAAGTGACTTTGTTATATGAAAGGAGTTTAATTTTTTTCCCTCTTTGTAACCTTGTGAAATTTCCACATTAAAAAGCAATCACATCTTTCAAACTAGAAATGATTGTGTTTGGCACCCCAGCCTCCGGTGTAATGGGTTGAGCTTGTTTTCACTAAAACGAAATCAGCTTTCAAAATAAATCATCTGTAACAACATTCTACTCCCCAAATCGTATAATCCTATTAACAGAGTTTCTTTCTTTTCTTTTCTTTTTTTCCTTTATTTCTTTTTTATCATTGTTAGTGGGCCGACAAGACTGGCCAAGTTTCAAGGTGGAGAAACAGAAACCTTTGGAGAACTGGCCAATGCAAGGGGAGCAGCCCCGCTCCTGCCCTGCCAGAGAGTAATGAGCCCTTACGTGTAATCATCTGTGTTTCACCCCCACCTAACATGCTAGGTGGGTAACGTGGTTATCCAGTCACTCAGCAATTCAAGCCACTCAACAAATAGTCCAGTTGGGACAACCAAAGGACAGTGGGTTACCATGGTTATCCCAGTGAATAAGGCCTTTATCAAAATTACATAAGAGTGCCAATGTGCTGAATGAAAAGGTATCCCAAGTGGCTGCTGGGAGAATCTTTGCCAGAAGTGTAAATTATGTGGCAATATCTAAAAGAGCATTATGACTTCAGATTTCTCGGGAAAGCTTATTTTTCTTTGGCGGGGGTGTAAAAAGAAGAAAAAGAAACATCTTATAATAACCAAATAGATTGTTTTCTTCTGCCAGCAGGAAGAAAGAGCTCCTAGAAATGTTTAGGGAGTTCCCAGTGAAAATGTCCTGTTCAGCTTGGTCCTTCCAAACAGAACGGGACACTTTTTGCATTTGAATTTATCAGTCAGGGAACTGACCTTCTGCCAGCATAATGTTCTTATTAAAATAATCTAGCAGTTGGAAGCTGTAATCAATTTATAATTTTCCACAGTAAGTGACAGGTCCCAAATGTTGTTAGCCCTAACCAGGCTCTGTTTTGGGTGGGCTGCTCCCTTTGGGCTGAAATCCACAGGTAGCATACCTCGTGCCCCTGGAGACTCCTTCCTTGAGTCAGTCCTTGGAAAGAGGTTTTATTTATCTATTTATTTTTGAGCCAGTATCTTCTGGCACAACATTTACAAGTGGGCTTAAGAGAAACACAGTTCCCCAGAGCCAGTGCAGATTCAACGTTGTTCTGATTTTGTCCTTTAAAAAGCTTCCCCCACTATAGAGGCTTAGGGGAGACTCCTTGGTTTTCAGCTTTTGGTTACTCTGACTCTAGAATCAGCCCTGGGTTTGGATTTTGTCTCTGCCACTTATTAATAAAGTTGGCCAAAGGAAATATTTAACTTTGTTTAGCCTCAATTTTTCCATCTATTGAAAAGGTATAGCAATATAACCAGGCCCAAAGGAGTATTGGGAGGATCAAATATTGAATAATAACTGGAAATTAGTAGTTTCCCCTAATCCTTAGAACAATTGTGAGACCATTTTGCACAAAATTATTGTTTCATTGTATGAGTGAACAATAACAAAGAGTAGAAACAAGCAATTTTGTGATCTCACATCTTTGATAGCATTTCTCTCAAACTTTTATTATAATAAAAAGGATAATCAGATGTGAATGGAGCATTTATTTTTATTTTTATTTTTTTAAATTATATTTTATTGATTATGCTATTACAGTTGTCCCGTTTTCCCCCCTTCATTACCCTCCACCCTGCACACCCCCTCCCACCCACGTTCCCCCCTTTAGTTCATGCCCATGTGTCATAAGTTCTTTAGCTTCTACATTTCCCACACTATTCTTGCCCTCCCCCTGTCTATTTTCTACCTACCATCTATGCTACTTGTTCTCTGTACCTTGTCTCCCTCTCTCTTCCTCCCACTCCCCTATTGCTAACCCTCCATGTGATCTCCATTTCTGTGTTTCTGCTCCTGTTGTAGTGGTTTGCTTAG